>BLSH010191992.1:145576-164477 GCA_018402905.1 Glandirana rugosa
TCTCACAGTGACACACAGCATCAAAATGAGCTTCTGGATGGCATGGAAAGGCAGGGCAGAGTACAGATCACTCTGCCTGCCACTCTCACAAGCGGCAGCCGTTCGATCCCTCAGGACAGTGGCAGCACGCAGCAGGCTACATAGGAGGAGGAGAAGCCAGGAGTAAACACAAGATATGGGGGATAGCTCTGGCGGAGGTGCCTTAATGTTTGATTCCCCCCGCAGGCAGCAGGCTGAAGCTATACAGATTAGGAGGAGAGGAGGGAGTGCTCTGGCAAAGGTGGCGGAATGGCGTCCAGCGCATTCCACCAGAAAAAAAGCCCTGGTTTAAAGTATAACTAAAGTGAGGACTTTTATAGCTTTAGTTTTCGATAGAGTGGGGAGGGATTAGAACACCTGTCAGACTTTTACTGCTAGCTATTTGTGCCCCCCCCCCTTAGGGAGATCAGCTTACTCTGTTTGTTCTGGTGACCATTACATTTTGGGCTGTCAGCAGAAAAGGAATATCTTACAATGGGGACACTAGCGCTGTTGACAACCAGCAAATTCCCTTACTTTGAAGGGATTTATTGTCACTTCCTGTTTTGGCTATAGGAATCTCCCCAATATGGGACATGGATGGGGAGCCTCTTCCTAGGAATTGCAGCTTGGAAAGTCCAGACATCAGGCTGGATGACAGCTTAGATGAGGAAATGGAAACCAACAAGATGGCAGAGGGCTTCTTGTGGAATGCAGAACAGACCGGAAGTTATGTCATTGGGATTTCAGGGTGGCGGGGCTAAGCATTTCATGGCTGCCCAAGCCTCTTTCTCAAGCTTGAGTGCTTGAGAAAGAGGCTTGGGTGGCCCAATTCCAGATGTATAAACCAACCACTCACGGATTACACACAAAAAGTGTAATTTATTCTCCCCAAGTCAGTTCCTAATTTACTACTGTGTCCGGTGTATTCTGGTCTGAGGTTCCCTGTTGTTGTGAGACTGTCAATCGGAAGACCTTACTATGTGATGAGCCTTATTTTAATAGTCACAATGGGAGTTGCCATTTGTCTTTTCACCACAATAAATCAGTTAATATAGCACACTCAGACTGTGCCCTCAGATCAACTGAAAGTTACCCTGAGCGCTCCAGTTGAACTCTATGAATTTTTTTATGTTCTGCATAGACATTAATGTACACACAACATTTATTGCACCATATACACCAATTACTACTATAAACCCTCCCTTCCTCTATCCTAAATAAAAAAAAAACTGTTTTCTTTAGTTCTGCTTTAACCACTTGTTTACTGGGCACTTAAACCCCCCACCTGCCCAGACCAATTTTCGTCTTTTGGAGCTGTAACATTTTGAATGACAATTGCGCGGTTGTGCGACTTTGTACCCAAACAAAATTTTTATCTTTTTTTCCCACAAATAGAGCTTTCTATGGTGTCGCAGGATCACTAGTATTGAAAAAAAATAAGAACTAATCAGCATAGCTCATGAGAAAATCCAACAATTCTCCAAAACATGGTTCGGTTGGTTACAATAAAAGACAACACTAAAATTTCCACCTTAATGAGGATCCCTCCTCTTTATCCATTTATCTCCCTTCACTGTGAACTTACCCCTTCCCACAATAGGTCCCTAGACCACATGTCTGGGAGCTGGGGACCTCCATACGACCCCCATAATCCCAAAACATGTCATCTAAATAGAGTCGGGCCCAAATTGATTATACTACCCTTACCTACCTGGAGGCAGTGAGCGTACCAATCATTATTTTTCTATTCCCTATTCCACCCCTTTCCTACACTCTTGCCTCTCTATTCTCTTTCTCTCCTTTGCTGGTTATCCTGCTACAACCTACCAAATGTAACCCACATCAAGCATCTCCTACTGGCTCCTTTCCTTGTCCTTGGGTTACAAGACACTTAAAAGAGTCTTACGAGAGTCCTAATTAAGAATCCTTTCCCTTGTGGAAAATCCTCGTTTATAGATTTCATTTACTAGTTTGCTCCACAAAATCTCATCTCATTTACCTTTGAACCACTATCCTGCACCAGAAAATTGTTCTTTCAATGTCTGTTTTCCGTAATGTTCTATTGGAAATATGCTACTCTGACTGCAATTATTTTTGGTTGTATGCTTCTGTACCAATCTTCAATAAAATATTATGAAACAAAAAAAACAAACAAATAGAGCTTTCTTTTGGTGGTATTTGATCACTTCTGCGGTTTTTATTTTTTGTGCTATAAACAAACAAAGAGCGACAATTTTGAAAAAAGAACAATATTTTTTACTTTTTGCTATAATACAAATCCAAAAAAAAAATATAAAAAAAAATTATTCATCGGGTTTGGCCGATATACATTCTTCTACATATTTTTGGTAAAAAAAAAAATCGCAATCGGCGCATATTGATTGGTTTGCGCAAAAGTTATCGCGTCTACAAACTATGGGAATTGATTTATGACGTTTTTATTTTTTTTTTTTACTAGTAATGGCGGCGATCTGATTTTTATCAGGACTTTGATATTGGGGGGGGGGGACGGGGGACGGGGACATGTCGGACATTTTTGTCACTTTTTTGTGACCAATGACATTTATAAAGTGATCAGAAATGTAAATATCCACTGATTACTGTATAAATGTCATTGGCAGTGAAGGGGTTAACACTAAGGGGGCAGTAAAGGGATTAACTGTGTTCCCTCATTGTGTTCTAACTGTATGGGGGCCGGGCTGGCCAGGACAAAACAGATCTCACTGATCCCGATCACAGGGATCAGTAGATTTATGTCCCCCTTCACAAAATGGAGACATTTACATCGGCGGTTCCCCGTCCTGCAGCTCTGACAGGCGATCACAGGTCACGAGTGGATATCGAGTCCGCCCGACCCACGGGTACGCCCATGCAGTGTGCGGCGGCTGTGTGCGCACGCCGCCTGAGAGTGCGCGCCGGGTGCGTGCAAAGTGACGGACATCCATGGACATCGTCCCGAAAATTCAGATTCGCGCTGGAGCCCTACT
This sequence comes from Glandirana rugosa, assembly GCA_018402905.1. NCBI lineage: Eukaryota > Metazoa > Chordata > Amphibia > Anura > Ranidae > Glandirana > Glandirana rugosa. Next base: position 148,585 of record BLSH010191992.1, read on the forward strand.
TTGGCAATAGCGCGAATTTGGAAAGGTTAATATTAAAGGTAACAACAGCTCTTATTCATTAGGCCTGCTTCACAAATATCAGTTGCAGTATGCATGATACCATTCATTTTTAATAGCACCCTAACACACTAAAGCAATGTGCTTGCTTTGCAGTGCTATGCAACTCATAGTAATACACTACCAATGGAGCATAATTCCCATCCCAGTTGTTATAGGGGCAGGTGTAGATTTTCCATCTCCTCTTGCTCTGATAGCAACTCGAAATATTTTCCCTGATGTTCTCAGTGACAATGATCACCAAAAAAAATTCTGAGGCAAATCTCCCCAGCTTTGAAATGGCTATAAAAACATTTCAAATCAGTCGCTGAACATCACCATGTTGCAACGTGAACACACGTATCCAATGCATCAGTTACCCCTTAAAGCGGAGGTCCGAGGGCTAAAAAAAAAATTAAAAGTCAGCAGCTACACATACAGTAGCTGCTGACTTTTAATATTAGGACACTTACCTGTCCTGGAGTCCAGCGATGTCGGCACCCACCGCCGATCTTCGGATCGGGGGACAGGTGCAGCCGCCTCCATCGCGGGTAAGGGAACCCGGACGTGTAAGCAGTACAGCTTCACGCCGACACCTTACTGCGCATGCGCGAGCTCTGCCGCGCTCTGCTACTGGCCAGGCGGCCAGTAGCAGAGCGAGCAGGGAGGAGGGAGCCGGGCTTCTGACGTCAGCGGCCGCGTCCGCCGGCCAGAGCTCCCGGAAGTGTGGAAAAGGACACCTGTCTAAAGACAGGTGTCCTCTTCCCCCTCCCCCCTGAAAGGTGCCAAATGTGACACCTGAGGGGGGGAGGAATCCAACCAGCGGAAGTTCCACTTTAGGGTGGAACTCTGCTTTAAGTCCTAGAGTGTTGATACCATATTCTGTTAAAAGAGAAGCAAAGGATTTTTTTTTTTTTTGAGAATCATACTTATCTAGGTCCGATGCTGCAACTGTCCCCCGGCGCCTCTGCACTGAGAACTGAGTGATCGAACACCGCAGATCGCTCAGTTTTCAGAGCTCTGTGAGCAGAGAGCTGCTGACGGTCAGTCACAGCTCTCTGCTCTGCCCCCTTCTCGCTCATTGGAGCGCTGGGCTGTGGAGGGGCGGAACGGCCATCTCAGGCTCCAAGTGGATCTGGCGGATCCAGGCTCCGTGGTCATGATGACGCGGTGCCTGGGCCGAAATCAGTGACGTCAGCAGAGAGCGGACTTCAGTCTTAACAGGTGTTTAAATCATTCCTTACTCTGTCCAAAACTATAACAAAGATGATCACCATTACATACACTTTAAGGATTATTGCATATGAATTAGAAGTATTTAATTGAATAATGCAACTGCTGTCTTATTTAATAATTTATCAGAACGAAAAGGCACATGACGTGTGCAGCAAACAGAGCTCAACACAGTTGTGATTGGTTGCTTTGAGTTATTGCACTTCTTTGCCTAAATTAATGGAATTTGCATGTTCTCCCTGTGCTTGCGTGGATTTACCCTGTGTCCTTTGGTTTCCTCCCACACTCCAAAGTAATGCTAGTAGTGTCCTAGTATGTGTATGTATTGTACGCATGTGAGTTAGGGACCTTAGATTGTAAGCTCCTTGAGGGCAGGGACTGGTGTGAATGTGCAATATTTTAAGTGTTGTTACTATATAAATATCTGTATGTGCAGGACAGAAAAATATGTTTCGTTTTGGATGAATTTGTTACGTTAATAATCTCATTTTTTCATATTCGTTATGTTAGAATGATTCGTTTTTGGGATTTGTTTCAAATATTCGGATTCAATTAGTATGTTCTTTATTTTTTAATTAGTTTGAATTTCGGAAGATGGCTGTATTCATTCTATTCTATTTTTTTTCTATTTTATTCCTTTCTATTCTTATTATCACCTTATTTCACTTTTATACCCTACTGTATTTATTGCAATAGGTTTCCATTTTATATATAAATGTGAAATAAGATGATGATAAGATTAGAAAAGAATAGATTCAAATTCAAATTAATTTTAATTTTTTTTCTAATTTGAATTCATTTTAAAATTCTTCAAATTCGTTTTTTTGTTACATTATTTTGTTTCATTATAATTTATTTTGTATTCATTGAAATTCATTAATATTGTGAGTCAGAAATTCGGATACATCCGAATCTCCAAATAACAAAACATTTGAAAAAATTGCACATTTCTACTGTGGACTAACCCCCAATCCTTATTGTGGGGGAGAGGGGAGGTACTATGTAGTGCTAGGGTGACAACATTGCTCCTCTATTAATACAGTACAGTAAGTGAATGTTGTCACCCTAAGACAAAATGCGTATTACTAGCAAGATCACAGCTGTAAATAAATTTAAAAAGCATGGAAAAAAAGAAACTCCATATCTACGTATTGATATGCTGTAAGACGTTAAATTTTTATTAATAGGTTTGGATATGTTTTACCAGTGATTATACCTAATATGGGAGGAAGTGAACTTTGGCTAAATGTAACCTTTCTTCCTGCTCAGTACCTAAGACTTTGTGTGAATGTCTTTCTGTCACCTCTGTTCTTGAGGTTATCACGCAATGGGTAGCCTTTTGTATGCATTTGCAAATGTATGCATAAAAATTATGTTTAGTTTATTGTTATTAGTTAAAAGAGTTTTAGTTATATATTTAATTTATTTTTTGCTGGCTATTGTGCTCTATGGGCAAAGCCAAATATTACCTTGAAAGTGATACTAAAGTCTGCATTTTTTTTAAATTAAAAAACAAACATGTTATACTTACTTCCTCTGTGCGATGGATTTGCACAGAGCAGCCCCTATAATCCTCTTCTCTGACCCCTCTTCGGGGCTCCTGGCCCCTGTAGTGATGTAGTAATGGAGTGAATGATTGAATGATGGGACGAATATTATTATTGAGTTATTATTATGATGATCCATTTTCCGCAGCAACCCCGGTTTGAATCCGGGTCACGGCACCAATGTAGTGATGTAGTAGTGGATGAATGAAGTAATGGATTAATGGATGAATGTTATTATTTAGTTATTATTATGGTGATTAATTTTCCGCAGCACCCGGTCCTTCCAGAGAGTTGCATTTTATTGACTTCAGACAGACAGATTTCATAATACTTGCACCAGATGATCAAAATCCAACAGAGTAAATATTACACATTCAGAGTACCATTCCAACTGTGCCCTCATGCTCATGGAGAGAAAATGAACTGGCAGGGAGACACTGCTAGCTTGAATGTCCACTTAAGTGTTGGTCTCACACATTAGTGTTTACCAGATAAACAAGCCACAATGAACCCCCTCAAGGCTAATTAGCATCTACATTCCACAACCCCCATGCAAGCAACTGTGGGCCTTTGATATGTAATGCAGCTTGTAAATACCTATGTGTATATGAAATATTACACAACAGCCCCTCATTCCTGTTGAGTGCCCCCACAGCAAGCAGCTTGCTATGGGGGCACCCGAGCCAGCCACAGCTCCCTGTGTCCATTCAGACATGGAGCACCGGCCTGGTCCACCCCCTTTTTCTTCTCATTGGCTGACTGACTTTGATTGACAGCAGCAGGAGGCAATGGCACCCTGCTGCTGTCTCAGCCAATGGGGAGGGGAGTCCCGAGCAGCCAAGACTTTCCTACAACATAGCTAGATATAGATTGGCTCAGGTAAGTGTTATGGGGGCCGAGGTGGGCTCCTGCACACACAAGGCTTTTTATCTTAGTGCATAGAGACCATTAATATAAAAACATTCTGCCTTTACAATCACTTTAAGGAGCTACTGTACAATAAATAGCATATCTTCTTAACAAATACTAAATTATGATTCCGTCCATGCATTGCTTTCATGCTGACTCATAATAAGCTTGAACTGTGATCAGAAGCAGTCAGTAGAGACATATTTTCTCTCTGCTGAAGGTGGGTCGGTTATTTGACCATGGTGACCAACTTTTGGGGGGGACATTCTAGGATATTGCAAATTGATTAAAATAATTAGCATATATGATCCGTGCATGATATTCAGATAACACTGGGGCTTGGCGTGCTACCTTGGTTGTGTTCTTTGGCTCTTCTACTCTTTCTGGGTGTGTATAGGTTCACACACATATGAAAGGTATAAATGATTTTACATTGGCTGGCGTTCCATATTTCAACATTTTTTGTACGTGTATGCAGTTTAAATTCCCTTTTGGGTAAAAACTATTAGAACCCTCTAACCAATCCTGTTGAGTTTTCCCCCTTACCTTCTGAAGCCAAATATACGCACCCAAGTTCCCCTCCAGGCCCTTCACCAACTCTAGTTATGTGTGGGGGGACCTCTGATCCAGGGCTGTGATGCACCCAACCTGAGATCACTTGTCCCCTGCCATCCCTCTGTGATGATGCCATACTCTTCTCTATTTGGAGTGGGGCTAAGTATGTTGACATACAGGATTTCCTGTTTTGTCCAATAAGGTAACATGCTAATAACATATTCAGATGTTGTAGTACAGTGCCATAATTGGTTGACACTAAGAATCCTTATTTTATTGAATAGATTGATATGTTTATAATGCATAAATGAAGGGTTTCTGTGGGATATATAGTACTTTAACATCGTTTAGAATGAGAAACAGACTTTTTAGAATATTCAATAATTTGGTGAAAAAAATATACACTTTTTAGCAATGACACTGTTCGGAAAATGAGTAGAATACCTATAAAGCCCAATATAGGTCTCTCTATATATTTATGTGTACTACTCTCTAACTGAGGAATGGTGGTACTCTCCACATACAAATTAACATGCATTTGTTTTGATTACGCAATAAAGAACTATGTTATGTACCATTGCTACAGTATCTCACAAAAGTGAGTACACCCCTCACACTTTTGTAAATATTTTATTATATCTTTTCATGTGAAAACACTGAAGAAATGACACTTTGCTACAATGTAAAGTAGTGAGTGTACAACTTGTATAACAGTGTAAATTTGCTGTCCCCTCAAAATAACTCAATATTTATAGGTTTTATCCTATAGTCTCCTCTCCACAGTCCACACACATCTGACTTCTCCCATGACCCCTATCCCGGCGGCACTCCCACTCTTGACTCCTCTCCAGACTGCAGACATGATAAAATACAAGAGATGGCTAAAGATTGCAGACATGGTACAGGAGAGGCCAGAGGCTGGGGATGGGACAGGAGACGTCAGAGGCTGGCGATGGTACAGGAGAGGTCAGAGGCTGGGGATGGTACAGGAGAGGTCAGAGGCTGGGATTGGGACAGGAGAGGCCAGAGGCTGGGGATGGGACAGGAGACGTCAGAGGCTGGGGATGGGGATGGGACAGGAGAGGTCAGAGGCTAGGGATGGTGCAAAAGAGGTCAGAGAATGGGACAGAAGAGGTCAGAGGCTAGGGATGGTACAGGAGAGGTCAGAGGCTGGGGATGGGACAGGAGAGGTCAGAGTCTGGGGATGGGACAGGATAGGTCAAAGGCTGGGATTGGGACAGGAGAGGCCAGAGGCTGGGGATGGGACAGGAGTGGTCAGAGGCTGGAGATGGGGATGGGATAGGAGAGGTCAGAGGCTAGGGTTGGTGCAGAAGAGGTCAGAGAAAGGGACAGAAGAGGAAAGAGGCTGGGGATGGGACAGAAGAGCTCAGAGGCTGGGGATGGTACAGGAGAGGTCAGAGGCTGGGGATGGGACAGAAGAGGTCAGAGGCTGGGGATGGTGCAGGAGAGGTCAGAGGCTGGGGATGGGACAGGAGAGGTCAGAGGCTGGGGATAGGACAGGAGAGGTCACAGGCTGAGGGATGGGACAGGAAAGGTCACAGGCTGGGGGATGGGACAGGAGAGGTTACAGGCTGGGGGATGGGACAGAAGGGTTGCCACCTTTTATTCTAGCCAGACCTGAACACTTTAGTGAGCACGTCAATTTTTTTGTTTGTAGTATGCAAATACAGTATTTTGTGATTAAATAACGTTTTTAATCATATGGAGTTAATCCCAACTGTCCAAATTATTTGCTGTAGAAAGACACTATTTGGGCTTTAAAAGACTGTCTGTATACAGGGATCAGTGTCACACCTTCATAATACAGCCCCCCATAGAGACCACCATTAGAGTTCCCATAAATCAGTGACCCCCCTTCCATAGAGACCCCCCCATTAGATCAGAGACCCCTCTATATTAGTGCTTTTCTTAGAGACCTAAAAAACTAAAAATTTAAAATGCAGTGCACCCCCCTATGATTATATTACTTCATATGTGAAAAAATAATTATAAATGATGACGGAAACCCCCCCAAGTGTAATCTAAATATTAATACACTCCAATCGTATTCAAACATATACAATGTACTGTGAAATCTTGATACACATAATACTTTATCAATAGTATTGGAAACCTCCAATCCATTCCAAAATGCCTTGTGCTAATATCACACTCATAAGGACTTTCTAGCACAAGACATTTTGGAATGGATTGGAGGTTTCCACCACTATTGACAAAGTATTATGTGTATCAAAATTGCACAGTATATATGATTGAATAAGATTGGATTGTAGTAATATGTAGATTACCCTTGGGGAGTTCCCACCATCATTTACAATTATTTTTTCACATACAAATTAATATAGCTATGGGGGGGGGGGGTGCGGGAACACACATTGGTGCTAGCAGCAATTCATTTACTTTTGTTTTGTTTTTGTTTTTTATTAGATCAGAGGCCCCTAAATCAACGATCCCCCCCCCACCCCGTGACAAATTAGTCTCTAAGGGGGGTCGCTGATATAAATGGACTCTGATCTAATGGGGGGGTGCTAGTAGAATCACTTGCCTACTGGGCACTTCCACACTTCCCACACCTTCCTGCCCAGGCCAATTTTCAGGTCTCAGCGCCATCACACTTTGAATGACAATTTTGCGTTCATGTAACACTGTACCCAAATTACATTTTTATCATTTTTTTACACAAATAGAGCTTTCTTTCTATTTAATCACCACTGGGGGTTTTTAACCCTATGCTAACTAAAGAAAAAAAGACTGAGCATTTTGAAAAAAATCGCTGATATGCACCGATGAGACTGCACTGATGGGCACTGATAGCTGGCACTGATAGGTAGCACCGGGGGGAACTGATATGCAGCACTGATGGGCACTGATGAGGCTGCACTAATAGGCTGCACTGATGTGCGCTGATGAGGCGGCAATAATGGGCACTGGCAGGCAGCAATGATGGTCACTGAGAGGCAGCACTGACAGGCGGCAATGATAGTCACTGATAGGTGGCACTGATATGCGGCAATGATGGGCACTGACAGACGGCAATAATGGGCACTGACAGGTGGCACTGATATGCTGCAATGATATGCGGCAATGATGGGCACTTATATCTGGCAATGATAGGTGGCAATGATGGGCATTGATATGTGGCAATGATAGGTGGCAATGATGGGCACTGACAGGCAGCAATGATGGGCACTGACAGGTGGCATTGATATGCTGCAATGATATGCGGCAATGATAGGTGGCAATGATGGGCACTGTTAGGCAGCAATGATGGGCACTGATATGTGGCAAAGATGGGCACTGAGAGGTGGCACGGACAGGCATCAATGATAAGGAAGGGGAGCACTGATATAAGGGTATTTTGTACAAATGAGGGTCTCTAAGGGGGATGCTACTGATATAATGGTTGATCACCAACCATTAGATCAGCAGTCAGTAATCCCTCTTAGAGACCCCCATTAGTACAAAATCCCCTTATATCAGTGCCCCCATCCCCCAGAGAGCATCCCCCCTCCCCTTTACATCAGTGCCCCCTGCCCCCTTTACATCCATACCTGCAAGCAAGGAAGAGAGAGAGCCGGGCTGGGGGGCGAGCTGGGAGGTGGAGTCGGAGGAGGGGCCACGAGACCTCTCGCCACTGTTTTACTTTTAACCCGCCTTCCCGATAATAGCCGAACATTTACAAGCTTTCCCGAGCCTGTTCCGAAGTTAGCCCGGCTTGGTAAAGCCCTACGTTTTGGCTATTTTCGGGAAAGGGGGTGCACACGCACTGACATGATGGCACCAGGCGGAGCCATTTTTTGTAGTAAAGCAGTGGCGATAACAGCAGGTTGTGTGGCTGCGCCTGCGCAGTTTCATGTTGGCCCAGCCGTGCGGCCAATTATTTTTTCAGCCTTCCCTCAGAGCAGCATCAGGGCAGTCAGGCCAGCCTGCCCACCGGGAACTTTCCCGATATCCCGGAGGGCCAGTCCAGCCTAGTCTGTGGGGCATTCTCAAAAGTGAGGTGGAGGAGCACAAGGTCTCTAACATCCACCAGCTCCGTGATGTCATCATGGAGGAGTGGAAGAGGACTCCAGTGGTAACCTCTGAAGCTCTGGTTAACTCCATGCCCAAGAGGGTTAAGGCAGTGCTGGAAAATTTTGGTGGTCACACAAAATATTGACACTTTGGGCTTAATTTAGACATTTTCACTTAGGGGTGTACTCACTTTTGTTGCCAGCGCTTTAGACATTACTGGCTGTGTGTTGAGTTATTTTGAGGTGACAGCAAATTTACACTGTTATACAAGCTGTACACTCACTACTTTACATTGTAGCAAAGTGTCATTTCTTCAGTGTTGTCACATGAAAAAATATAATAAAATATTTACAAAAATGTGAGGGCTGTACTCACTTTTGTGAGATACTGTAGATTGAAATTTGGCTGGTCCAGCAGGGACTCACCAAGTTTCGATCCATCTATGGCTATTCTAGCTCTGCAGAAGTCAATTGTTAGATTGAGTTCTGTCAAATGGGAATGTTGGAAAAGTTTCATTTGATCAGCGGCTGCAGCCAATCAGCGTCCCCACTGCCTGAATACAATTCCTCCTCTCTTGTGTGGATGTGTGAATCCCTACTTTTTTTTTTAAATCAGCCCACTGGCTGATCAAAAAAAAAAAAAAATCCATCCATGACCAGCCTTAGGCAGGGTATACACCTCGAGTTTTCTTTCTTTTTTTTAGCCAGCAGGCTGAACAAAAAACTGACCAATCCACACAATGGATTGTGGATGCAGGGATCTCTTCTGCTGTGCTATTGTATTCTGACAACAACCCCTGCCAGAATACACTGATCAGCTCTGCAAGTGCTGATCGAATGCTGGTTTTCCAGCAGGACTGTTCGACAGAAGTCTGTTGAACAAATGGGTAGACACAGGGTGAAATTTAGCCAGTTCCTGCTGAACAGAACCCTTTTTGGTCCATGCATGCCCTGCTTTCATCAAAACAGACCAGCCATTTACATACTATATAATTATGCTCATACAACAACCACACTTGGTATATTTAACAAAATGGAGAAAAACTGGGCATTAAAGTTTAGTTGCCCAAAAAAACACATCCAAAGTCATCTTATTATCTTTGAGAAGCAGTAGTAGTAGGAGGGGAATTTTGTACCATGTTAGCCATTGATTAATGCAGAAAGTTTAAAATAATACCATTTATTGACTAACTTAAGCTATTAAAGATGCAAACTGTCAAAACCAACAAGTCCCATATTCTGAAATTGATTCCGAAACCTACATACAGTATGTATACACAGTGCATGTTGGTTAGATGGGCCAACTCTTCACCATTGAATGAATCTCCTAAGATTCACAACTAATAACAACAAAACCAGTGCTCCTGTATTGGCCCTTGTCTGTAGGGGACATGAATTGTATGTGCCACTATGATTTGAATTGAATTTATTTTCACTTAAGAATTTGATCACAGGCATATGGGCATTTCAGTAGGATGCTCATTCTCACTAAGTCATAGTGAGATGAGAAGTGCGCCTGAGCTTCTTAAGTCCTAATCAATTACCCCAACTACAATTGTAAACTGTAAGTATTATCAATATATCATAACCATTTACAATAGAGATCACTACTCAAGTGTGTCAAGAAAAAAAAATGTGTTTTATGAATGGTTTCATTGCTTCTCTGGTATATAGACAATTCAAAAGGACTCACTGATTCATACGTATGTGAGAAGTGTGCCTACAGATTTCGTATCCCCAAAACAGTTACCCCAATAATACTCCTAAGGTCTGATTTATATAATGTCTGTATTGTATTGGTCCTCTTTGTAACATTCTGTATGTGTGGGTTTCAGAGTTATTTCAGTATGCCCGAAGAAGGGCACTAACAAGATCCCATTGGAAAGGTTATCTTTTACTTATTGTCCCTGTAATGTCAGTACAATAAATGCGGCACATGGTTGGCCAGAAAGACACTGGCAGCAATACAAATAATGTCAGAATTTCTAACCTTTTCTCACTCTACTAAAAATGTGTTTTCGAAGTTTGCCTGTCTCTCCATTGGGCAAGATTTCTCATTACTCCCTGTCCCCAGTAGGGATAAATAAAGTGTATGCTTCAGGTGCTTTGGTTGCACAGACTCCAAGTAAATTAGTATTTAGGAAGACTTCTTTGCTTAGTTACCTAGGTAGGAGTGAGTCAGTTTATAACTTGTGCATATCTTGGCAGGATTCTTACTTTTATGCGATTAAATTGAGATTTTCTTCAAATAATTGCCTGTTGATGAATGGCATGATTTACATCCACATGCTTGTAGGGGACCTGGATAGAGCAGCAATTGGTGACATGCTGTATCAGGTCACGCCCTTCTTGAAGAGAGACCCTACATATCTGTCTTTGGGTCCACCATCTTGGGCACATTTTTCCATGGCCACAGGTGCCCTCATGACATCCCTGGCCAGAGGCCTTAGTATTCAGAATAAAGGAATGTCCACTCTTAGATGCATTTCAACACTTTACTGCAACACTTCTCACATACAGTATATCTCCAAAACAGCATTGCATCATCACAGTATCACTGACAGAGTCTTTAATGCAGAGAACCAGCAATATGCAAGCAACATTATGGGCAGTGTAATTACATCAGTGTAGGACACTATTTATCAGGTTAGCCATCCTACCATGTTCTATAATAAGCAATGCAGAACATTCAGTTCACCACACAGCTCCTTAGTTCCAGGCCACAAGTCCTCAATGCACCAGGTTACAAACCCACATCTGTGGGGTGGTTAGGTGACTCCACTTGCTTCTGAGAAAGTGTTCATCTGTTCCATTTGTTTAAATTGCACAGCTGGGCACCTCCACTCTTGCTTTCTTAGCTGCATTACATGGTGCTGTACAGGGATGAACTACTCCTATATCCCTCTCAACTTGGGCCCCACCCATAGCTAGCATTTATAGGGACACTATCTCTACCCTTTATATAATTGCAGGAGGGGTTTCTCTAAAAGGGAAGCTAACACCTGCTTCCCTTTACCATGCCATAATGACAACAAAACCACCTACTGGCAGGCAGGCAGGCAAATTGCACCTGCCTACATGCTGGACAGAAAAATCGGTGCCAACTGGCAGCCCCTTATTGTTGCTTCTAAATGTGCTTGGAAGCCAGCATTCATTGAAGAAGTAGTCTGATATGGTGATCAGGGTCTTTCACATGGGAGTGACTTTTGACAATGGAAAGGGGGGCTAAAAGTATAATTCCACTCTTGCAGCCAAATTGCTTTGCAATGTTTAGGAAGGGGCTGTGGAGCAGTGAGCAACATAATAAACTCTTTCTATATTGTGCTTGCAGTACTTCATTGTCACTTATAAACTAGATTTAAATACTGTCCTGTTTTTTAACAAAAGCTTACACATTTAGAAATTGATCTCCTGCATTGTATGTTAATGAGAGATAGCTCAGTGTATCCCCAGTCTGCACTGGGACAGAGCCATGAGACTCTCCAGATATGCTTACAATCAGTCATGACACCTTCTCAGAAACATCTAAAAGGTGAAAACATTTTTCATGGTATGTTGTGTGAATGGGAGCAAGGTTGACTGCAAAAGTATAAATCCGCTTTACGAATGTAGTGCCCCCAGAGTGTAGGCGAAATTTAGTCAGGCCTGACTGTAGGAGGAGGCTTGAATGTTTTAATCTGGGTCAGGGGAGTGGCTCAGGGAGGATTGAGTTGATTCAACTGATGAGGTCACCAGAGCCTTCCACCTCTTTCTAGAAACTAGAGGAAGCTTTCTAGTCAGAGTTGGGAGGTAGTTGAAGCTATCTGGAGTTTTCTAAGGAGTCCTGACTAATCCCCAATCAGGATTGGCAGGGAGCAGACCTCTTTAAATACTCAGGGACAGTCCAATCTGGGAGGAGTTGTTGGAGGTGGAAGTCTGAAGATGTAGCAGAGGTGCTGTGGAGGCCTCTACCCGAGAGGAAGCCCCCAGTCTGGCGGGTGACCTTGAGGCCTGGAGGTTCGGGTGCAGCCAAGAGTGGAGGTGATTCCTGGAGTTGCACAAGGGAACAGGAGAGCAGCAGAGGTGCTACTGAGACACTTTAAAGTGGTCCACTGGAGTCGGTGAGTGTCAGACCCTGGGAGCTGGAAAAGAGAGTGCTGGAGCTGACTGGGAGAGAAATAGTGGAAAGTCTGTGGAAGCCTTGGGAGGCAGTCAGGGAAAGGAGTATCACTGTGAGGAAAGCAGGTTGGTGGGACCTGGAAGAAGAGGGATGGGCTGGGAGTTGTAGTCCATCAAAGGCCCAGCTAGCACTCAAGTACTTTGCTACATATTCAGGGACCCGTGATCCCTGGCCTATAATGGGTGGTCCTGAGGTCCTGCTGAAAGAGTATAGGCCTCACCATGTTCTAGCTATGGTGAAGAGAAAGGAGTAGAGAAGCTTAATACATTTCCTTTCAAGCTGGGAACCAAGTGATGTGCTGGAGAGAAGTGAAGGAGCAATAGTCTTCAAGTATAGTGCTGGAGAGAGAACTGTGAGGAGAAACGTTCAGTAAGCTGAGTGCTGGAGAGAGTTGTGAGGAGTAACAGTCTGCAGAAGGACAGTCTGCAGGGAAAGTGTGCATATACAGGACTGTATATGGAAGTTGTGTACAATCATTTCTGGGGCATCCCACAGTCACCCCTTTTCCCCATCCAGGTTATTTCCCCTAAATAAAACAACAAAAACAAAAGCAGGCCTGGTCAGTGTCTACGGATGTGTGAGATATGGTGGGATTGAGGGCAGCTCAGGTGAACCACAACTATGGCTACTCTTAAGGGAGCACATGGCTACATGGAAAATTACTATAAGAAAGGGAGAGCTGGAAGCGGTGAGGAGTAAGGAAACCAATAGGTTTGAAGAAAACAGGATTTAAGATGGTCCTGGGTAAGAGCTTTTGAGGACAATAGGCTTGGAGATCAGATAGTAGCTATACAGGAATGCGCTGTAACTAAGGATGCACTGGAACTGAAGAGGCCATAGAAAGAGAACAAAGTTAGTAAGGATGGAGGACTGCAGTTATGAGGAACAACTACAAACATTAAACTTATTCTCACTGGAGAAAAGATGATTTCAATATACAAATATCTAAAAGGGGACTCTAGCATAGGGAGGAAACGACTCAGTCTTGGGTAGCTTAAGAAGATAGCTGAACAGGAAAGTGAAAAGCCCGCTCCAGGTGTGGAATGATGAATGGATCCTAAGAGGCCAGGTGCAGGTCCGAACGACCGCCAGTCCAGGTAATCATATATTCAAGAAGGGAGACCGCACTTCAAAGTCCCAGGAAAGGGTTTATTGTGAATCATCCAGAATGAGTGGTAATACAGGCAGAGGTGACAACACAGCTCCAAAAGGGTTAACGCGTTTCACGGATCTGTAGTCCGCTTAATCATAACCTTAAGCTTAAGAAGATATATGGTCTCTCAATGCAGTTGAACGAGGATTAATCTCAAACTGCTTAAGGGTTTTTCTACTGTTAGAGCAGCAAAGATGTGGGACTCCCTTCCACAATGTGTGGTTTTGTCAGGAAGTGTTGCTGGTTTCATAATACTATTAGATGGGCATCTTTTTGCACACAATTTACAGGGATATGGGAAGTGGTAGAGACATAAATACACACACACACACAGGTTTAACTGGATGTACTGGTGTCTTTATTCAACCTTACCAACTATGTAATATACTTTGTACTATCGTCTCTCTCACATAGATTTGGCTTGAAACTCTGTTACAAAAAATAATAATCTGTATGGTAATATAGAAGTGTCTTTCAACAACTGTCCTTGTAATTATGTCTCTGTGTATAATAAAAATTGTTATACTGTATTCAATTCCTATAAGTCTCTCCTTTATCAGCAACCAACTTCCAAACCTAAAAGATATCTTTATTGTTGGTTAATCATTCATATTCTTTTTATGTGTATATTAGCAATAATACGTATCTTACAATGTAGAAAACAAATAAAATAAATTAAAAATAAAATAATGGTACAAGTAATCTCCAGGTCCCTTTGTTTTAAATCCACAGAGAGTAAATCTTGGATCTTATGTTTCCGCCACAAGTTCTTGGAGCCTGTTGGGTATTCTTACTCTTGGTTTTCACTAAGCATATGAAGATTTAATTCTGTATAAACAATTTCACCCTACACAAAGCAAAAAGCAATACATTAAGGTGATCATGTAATCAAAATAAGAAAAGACACATATAAGAGCTTCTCATGGGTAGCCATAGCCTGTATCGATATATAGACCCCAAGTGGAGTCTACGTTGAGCATTACTCTACACTTGAATACAGTTCCCTGATGAACTATGAACCCACCCAATAGTTTCCTTTAACGCCAACTATATTACTCTCGGGTACCACAAGAAGTAACCTACACATTACAAAGTTTAAAGTGAAGTCCACATTAGAATTATTTGGTAACTACAAATAAACCCATTTCACACTGAGGCGCTATTAAGCTAAAAATGGTGCCCGTAAAGCGCCTCAAAAATCCCCCCCAATCCACCCCAATGTGAAAGCCGGAGTGCTTTCACACTGGGGTGGTGCGCTTGCAGGACATTACAAAAAGTCCTGCAAGCAACATCTTTGGAGCGGTGCGGAGAGCGATGATACACCGCTCCTCTACTGCCCCTGCCAATTGAAAACAATGGGGCAATGCTTCCGAATCGGTTGCACACCTCCGTGCTGCACTTTTAACCCCTTTTTAACCCCTTTTTAACCCCTTATGGAGGGTTAAAAGTGCAGCGATCCCACCGCCATAGCGCCGCTATAACAGCAGTAAATCCCCCGCTGCAGCACTGCCCCCAGTGTGAAAGTGGCCATACTGTTGGACTAACTTAGCATGAATAGTACAATTCTCTAGACCAGGGTTCTCTGTACTACAGCCCATGGGCCATATATGACCCGCTACAAGGTTTTGCCTCTCCTGCAACAACTTATCCTGTATTTGTGTCATGCGTTTCCATGCTGCACGCGAGCAAGCAGCCAGGACACATGGGGGGAGATTTACTAAGACTGGTGCACTCAGAATCTGGTGCAGCTGTGTATGGTATCCAATCATCTTCCAACCTCAGCTTGTGCAATTAAGCTTCGGCGGTAAAGCCTGAAAGCTGAATGGTTTCTATGCAGAGTTGCACCAGATCTTGCACTTTCCAGTTCTAGCAAATAACTTCGATGGTGTCATTGATTGCTATGCTGCTGACAACTGGCCTAACTGCACCATGGAAGCACATGATGCTAATATAAGGCAGAGGCATCCAGGGCTATCCCAGCACTCAGAAGAGGACCTGCCCTCTGTCCAGACCTGCTCCACCTCCTGCCCTGTGACATGCTGCCGCTGTGGTGAAGATTGTAAGATAGGACAAGAGGTCTAAGGACTCTGATGTAAAAGGGGAACTCAAACGTGTAGAAGTGGGGCTTTGGTGTGGAAGGAGGCTTCTGATGTGTAAGAGGGTCTCTAATGTTAAGGGGGAACTCTGTTAAGGGAGGGCTATGATGTGAAAGGGGAGGTTTTTGATGTGTAAGGGGGACTCTGATGTGAAGGTGGGACTATGATGTG
>BLSH010191992.1:232571-245675 GCA_018402905.1 Glandirana rugosa
CTTTTTTTTACACCGGGCATCGTACCGAAGTCAACGCAATTTATGTCATAACCCGCACTGCATGGCCGCAGGAAGAAGCGCACATGCATAGGCTTGAATGGCCGACCAATAGGCTCACTTACTTGGCTGTCATGTGACAGCCAAGGAGCCGAAAAGAAAAAAAAAAAAAGAAAGTCAATGTACCGGCGCCACCTGTAGGTGGGCGGGGTTGACTTTTTTTTTTTTTCCTCTCGTCTTTTGCCGGAGGGGAGGCGGCGCCCCTCCCACACCAGCCGCCGCTGCTCCACACTCCTCTCCTGCACATACTACTTACCTCCATACATTCCACACTGTACATACCCTATTTAACATTACTGCATTCTGCACCATGTAAGTCATCTCAAACTCTATTAAACCACACACCCTATAGTCACGCCCAATACTGTATTTAACGCAACTGAAGCCATGCTACGGGCCACATTTTTTTTCCTGTGCCTCGGGCCCACTTTTTATCTTGCACACGGGCCCACTCATTTCATGATACACCCCTGACAGGAGGACATCTATGGACACCCTCCCGGTAATTAAGGCCCACGCTTTAGCTGTCTTTTGGCTATAGCGCGGGCAGGAAGTGGTTAAACATCTTACATTTTCTTCTCTATCCAGGCAAATCAAGCATCTGTCCCTTGTCCTAATGTTTCCTGCAGGCTGCACTGAGATCATAAAGGCTGTCCACACACAAAGGCTGTCTGCATGCAGACTAGGGGTGACTTGTGGATTCGTCATTCGAAGAATTTGCAAACAAATTCCAGGTCTCCTATTCTCCTCCAACATCTACACTTTGGGTAAATTATGGCTTCCACTCACAGTGCCCCGTGTTCCCTGGCCTGGGGGCTAACAACTGTCAATAATTGGGAAAATGGGAAGGGGGGGCAGGGAATGGGTACCCTATAAAAGGTCAAAAAAACAAAGACATTACTAAATTTTTGGTTAGGTTACAGCAGCCTTTTGTTCTCATTTAAAAGAAAAAAAGTGCAAAAATAATGTGCTGTAAAATTACTTTACACAATCACTCTTTACAGCATCCCTCTATGCCCATAGTTCATAAAATTAAGTTTGGTTGTGGCAAATTTTTACTGACCTATTTGAGGCTTATTTTCTATGCAGGCTTCTGTCATTTTTTTTATTTGTTGTGGTCATTAAATTCAATCAGAAAGATCTCTAAAAAGTAGGGGCTAAAGTCCCAACAGCCATCATGGCAGGGGGCTTCGCAGATCTCAAGGGAGCACAAGTGAGGTGATGTCACTGCACTTGAAGTCCATTGATTCTTCCTCCAGCCCCCTAAGCGTAGGTTCATACCTCAGTACAGACCTGCAGCTGGAGGGATAGCCTGCAGGAGCCCATGCATTGCATCTGTGATAAACTGATCTTGGTTGTAAAAAATTAAAAATGCAAAAGGTGAAATATAACTTTAATTCTGTGTTGGCTGCTACATCTGCAGCCAAAGTAAACCTAGTGCTGCTTGATTAACCACTTCTGAAACGGCCCTCCTGCGTGAAATAACGTACCTATTTTTCTTATTATTCTTATTCACTATTTTTATTGGGTATGTTTTATAGTAGAAAGTGAAAAATATATATATATATATATATATTTTTTTTTTTTTTTCAAAATTGTCAGCTTTTTTTGTTTCTAGCGCAAAAAGAAACGCAGAGATGATCAAACACCACTAAAAAAAAGCTCTATTTGTGTGAAAAAAGGACATCAATTTTATTTGACTACAGCGTCGCACGACCGTGTAATTATCAGTTAAAGTAACGCAGTGCTGTATCGCAAAAAATGGCCTGGTCATTAAGAAGGTACAACCTTTCTGGGGCTGAAGTGGTTAAAACAACTGTGTTGCTGCTAACACTACCAGAAAAAGTATTTTTGCAACTAATATAATTTATGTCAAAGTAGATTGGGATACTACTGCAAAGATAGTTGTAAAAAAAATGCTGTCCATACCAATTCCTTAACACCATGGAACACAATGTACAGCTTTAGGCTCGATTCACATTGATGCAATGCGGGAACCCTGCGAATCCACTGCATCGCACCTGACTCTCAGGCAATTCACACTGGGGGTGTTTGCATATCACAGTGCGAACTGTCAATTCAGATAGGAATCGGATTGCATGGGTGTGAACACCCATGCAATCCGATTCTGGTGCAGACCAAAAAAAGGTCCTGCACGACTTTGGTCCGAATCCAATGCAAATTCAGCCATACAATCTGTATGGCTGAATTTGCATTGCACAGACTGAGACATTGCATGTGATTTGCACAGCAGTGCGGCACGAATCACATGCGATATCGCACAGCGCCTCAATGTGAATTGAGCCTCAAGGCATCCACCAAACCTACAATTTAAAGGTTTTCTGTATGTACCAAGTTGCTCTTGAAGCTGCATGAAAAAAATACCCTTTTCCTGCTGTACCAATTTTTTTTTGCATTGGCAAAAGTCCTTCACAGCAGGGCTTGGTAGGCTTGCTTTGCATGCCATTAACTTCATTACAATTCATCCTAGAAGAATTATGTCATAGATTTGCCAAACTCAGCCAGAATCAAATTTCCTCATCATTAATGCATCATTTTTAACCAGTTGCTAACCACACACTGTAACTTTACTGCTACAGTGTGGGCCACCTGCGCAGAATTACATATATATATATATACATATATATATATATATATATATGTGTGATTCTTCTCTTCCAGGTAGGGGGCGCCTGCCGCCAGCGTGCTGCTTGTGCTGTGATTAGTCACAGCACAAGCAGATCAGCGGGTGCCACCGGCACGCACTGATTGGTGAGGAGGAAGCAGGGGAGGCCTGGGCCAGGGGGCAGGGTGGCAATTGCCCCCCAGGCCACCCAAACTTACAGTCGAAATGGCTGGCGGCCATTGCCCGCTGACAATATTTCTTTTTTTGGAGGAAGTAGGGGCCAGGGGCGCGGCCGCCAACTAACTGCAAGCATAGGGGGGCACCCAGGGCTGGCCTTACCATGGATGATGTCTATTATAGGAGCCAGTCCAGGAGGCAGGACTTCGTATGACAGCGTCCGTGCCCGGTAAGCAGGAGATCCCTGCTCTTTGTAATCCGGCGGCTCTCCTCTCTCTGCATTGCAGGCTGCATTGGATGGGCACTGGTGAGGCTGCATTGATGGGCACTGATGAGGCTGCATAGATGGACACTGATGAGACTTCATTGATGAGCACTGATCAGGCTGCATTGATGGGCATCGATGAGGCTGTATTAATGTATTATTTTTGTTAAACATCCTTTGTTGCTATTAACATTAAATTATGTTACCGCATTGTATCATATTTGTCTTGCTTCATAACATCAATATCCATTATAAAACCTGGTGGGCATGGATGGTGAGCAGTGTTGCCAACCTCCTGCAGCGTTTTTTACTGGCAAATCATGGAAACTCTTACTGGCAGAGCACATTTTTTACTGGTAACCTGAAAAATAACTGAACTCCTATTAAAAACTAAGACAATTGATATTTAAACACAACATGGAAACACTGAAAATACCCTTATCAAGTAGTTTGCCCAGTTTACACTTAAAAAGTCAGCACAGCATGACAAATTATTAGACCCTGATAGTTAGACCGTTCTAAAAATCACTGATTTTTACAAACTGTCAGTAAATTTACTGGCGGTTGGCAACACTGATGGTGAGCTGATTTGGTGGCTCAATGGGCCACTTGACTGGACTTGCCCCCCAGGCCTAAGGCTGCCAGCTCTCCCCTGGGAGGAAGCCAGAACAGAGGTCTTCCTAAGTAAACACATCAGAACTCTGTCCTGTCATCGGGATTGTGTTGGATTTTGTTTACCTTCAAAGCAGGGAATAAAAATCAGCACATCCCTTAGTGAAAGCACCACATAGTAAACACAAAAACACTGGTTATGCACACATTTAACCCTTTGATCGCCCTAGATATTTAACCCCTTCCCAGCCAGTGTCATTAGTGCAGCTATATTTTTAGCACCGATTACTGTATTAGTGCCACTGGTTCCCACAAAGTGTCAGTTAATGTCAGATTGTATCGCAGTTCCGCTATGAGTCACTGATTACTGCTCAAATACCTCCAAAAGAAAGCTCTATTTATGGGGGAAAAAATGACATACGTTGTATTTATGTAGAGCGTTGCATGACTGCGCAATTGTCAATTAAAGTAACGCAGTGCCGTATAGCTAAAAATGGTTTGGTCATGACGTGGGGTAAATCTTCCAAAGGTCAAGTATTTAAAGCATAACCTGTGTCCTTTCAGAAGTGCATGTTCCCTTGGGTAGCCTACAATTTTCTGATATACAGAATTAAAGGAATGCAGAGTGTGCCTTATTTTATTTAATTATGCATTTTTTTTATGTGTGTGCTTTGAAATATTTTATTAAGGCAAATACTATATTACATTGATTTCCTGGGATGATTGCATTGAATTAACCACAAACAAAGATTTACCTAGCAGATACATTTTATTTCTATCACAAAGGTAGACTTGTTCTTTAAAGTTTCTTAAAGTGTCATTAAACCCAAATAAAAAAAAAAAAACTTTCAAGAAATGGTGTATTATATGCTATTCATACTCAGTGAGATTCGTTTTCTGTATTCTGCAAAAACCCTGGTTGATCCTGATGTTCTCTATCACCATCTCCAGTCCATGTCCCCACTGAAGCTAGGGATTTTGCATTGCAGTGTTGGCAGCTTTGCACATGCTCAGTTTTCAGTAAGGTTCTAGGCTGAACATTTCTTCCCTATTGCATCTGAGCAGCCCATGTGACTATATAGAACTATCATGTACCTTGTGGCAGAGCCTGATGTGTAGAGGGAGGTCTCTCATACAGCCCCGGCTCTGAGACCACTGATGTTGTGGCAGTGGCCACGAGAGCGCGGTGAGGGATGAGTGCCTGTAAGATGTTCCTTCAGCCACAGCAGTTGGCAGCAGGTGTGTCACTAGGAGCAGGTCAGACCACTGAAACAGCGGATGGCAGCTAGGGTTGCCACTTCACCCCTTTAATCCAGGACACATATGAATTACACAGGTTCTGAGGTTAATTTATTGCAGATAAGGCACCAAGTGAGTTTAATTACCAACTTAACCACTTCACCCCCGGAAGGATTCCCATGTTTGGACCAGAGCACTTTTTGCGATTCGATAGTTTAACTGACCATTGCGCGGTCGTGCAACGTTGTACCCAAAAAAAATTTGCGTCCTTCTTTTCCCACAAATAGAGCTTTCTTTTTGTGGTATTTGATCACCTCTGCGTCATTTCTGATCACCGCTATAAACAAAAAAAATCCAAAAATCCAAATCCCAAAAAAATATAAAAAAACAAATTTATTCATCAGTTTTGGCCGATTGATATTCTTCCTCATATTTTTGGTAAAAAAAAAAATCGCAATTGCCGTTTACTGATTGGTTTGCGCAAAAGTTGCCTCGTTTACAAACCATGAGAATTCATTTTTGGCGTTTTTACGGGTTTTTTTTATTGGTAATGGCAGCGATCTGCGATTTTTATTGGGACTTTGATATTGGGGCGGACATGTCAGACATTTTTGGCACTTTTTTGGGACCAATGACATTTATACAGCGATCAGAAATTTAAATACCCACTGATTACTGTATAAATGTCATTGGCAGTGAAGGGGTTAACCTGCAGGGGGAGATCTAGGGGTTAACTGTGTTCCCTATGCGTGTTCTAACTGTAAGGGGGCTGGGCTACCATGGGCATAAGAGATCTAACTGATTACAGTGACAAGAATCAGTAGATCTCTTACATGCCCACTGACAGAGCAGGGAACTGCTGTGTTTACATCGGCGGTTCCCCGTTCTTTCTCTCTGCCAGGTAATCACAGAGACTCCTGCAGAGTGCGCCACCGCCAGAACGCTCCCACCCGCTAAGCGAATCGCTGCTTATAAACGGCGATTCGCGGGACGCTGCCAATCTGCAGCAGTATATATATGATACGCTGTTGGGAACCGGCTAATCGGCTACAGAACCTGTGTAATTAATATGTGTCCTGGATTAAAGGGATGATGTGGCAATCCTAATGGCAGCAGACAGCAGGTGGCAGATGCTTGATGGGCAGCTAGCAGACGGCTGGTGCGGCAGGACTGCCAACACTCAGCAGGTGAAAAACCAGCAGGGACCAGGTAGCATGCACAGCAGAGCTGGAGAATAACTGTATGCAAGGTCAGACAAGCAAGTTTGTCAACAGACGGTCAGCTACAAGCAGAGACGACAGGCAAAGAATCGTCAGTGTACAAGCAGAGGTCGGCAATGTTGATTTGGGCAGATAAACAGAAGACAGAGCAAATCCACAGACAGGCCAAGGTCAGAGCAGGAAGCATTCAAGCAAGGTCAAGGCAAGCCGGTCAATAACAGGACTCAATACAGGAACAGATGCAGGAACACAGGTAATAGCTGAAGATCAGACATCAGTGGCTGATAGCACTGCTGCAGTTTAAATAGCGTCATTGGCGCCAACATTAGCGACGGGCGTGCGCAGGTTATGCACAGGCAAACGGCAACTGTGGACATCTAGAAGCTTCAGCTGTACTATTGCCAGTGCCTTCTTGACAAGAACAAGGCCATCAGCAGAGGTCTAGAAGTAGCACAACACAAAGCACGTTACCACTATTTGCACTTCAACTCATGTCTGCACTTCAACATGTCTCATGTTTGCAAGGAGCATTGGGGTGCCATTCAAAATAAATGGTACTGCATTGCACCAGTGCATGTAATGTACATTGCTATGTGTTAATGCAACATGATAGTGTATATGTTTCCTTAACCAGCCCCGGAAGGATTTCCCACTTTAGGACCAGAGCCCTTTTTGCGATTTGGCGTTGCGTCACTTTAACTGACAATTGCACGGTTATGCGACGTTGCACCCAAACGAAATTTGCGTCTTTTTTTTCCCCACAGAGCTTTCTTTTGATCATTGCTGCATCATTTCTGATCGCCGCTATAAACAAAAGAAGAGCGACAATTTTGCAAAAAAACCCAAATTTCTTACTTTTTGCTAAAATACAAATCCAAAAAAAAAATATAAAAAAACATTTTTTTCACTGTTTTTGGCCGATTTATATTCTTCCTCATATTTGCGATAAAAAAAATTGCAATCGGCGTTTATTGATTGGTTTGCGCAAAAGTGGCCGCGTTTACGGATGATGAGAATTCATTTTTGGGGTTTTAATTTTTTTTTTATTTTTTACTAGTAATGGCGGCGATCTGCAATTTTTAGCGGTACTGCGATATTGCAGTGGACATGTCGGAGCATTTTGACACTTTTTTGGGACCATTGGCATTTATACAGCGATCAGTGCTATAAAAATGCACTGATTACTGTGTAAATGCCATTGGCAGTGAAGGGGTTAACCTGGAGGGGGCACTCTAAGGGTTAACAGTGTTCCCTGGGCGTGTTCTAACTGTGGGGGGACTGCCTTAGCAGGGGAAGGGGAGTGATCGCAGCTTCCGTGTAGAGGAAGGCTGTGTTCACAGCCCTTCCCCCTTCACAGAACGGAGGTCCGTGTTTACTTACACGGAGCTCCGTTCTTTCACTCTGGGGGGGGCATCGCGGGTAGCCGGCGGTGATCGAGGCCGCCGCACCCGCTCCCTGGCCCCCCCCCCCGAACACAGTGAGCGCGCCTCCGGCGGTGAGCACGCCCTCACAATACTAGTTATTGTGGCCGCAGTCCTGTGACGGCGTTTCGTGACAAATGAGCCACCTTGCCGCCGTCACGCTGCGGCGGTCGGTCGGCAAGTGGTTAAAGATCACAATCAGAGACAATTTGTGTTCAGCTCATTGCAATTTGCAACACTAGTACCTTTAGATGCTGTACAGTACATTTAACCAAACCTTAATGTGGAACTTTAATCAGAAAATTAAGTCCTTCTAGATCACTTCAGCCTGGCCCCTTTTGCAGGTATACTGTAGCTATGTAAAATATTAAAAATAATTGTCTATACCAGCCTTTCTCAACCGGGATGCTGCCTGAGGTCCTGATGGGTGTTGTGGTTGAGAAAGGCTGTCAGATCTGACCGAGGTCTTGCTCCACCGAATGTACATTTGCACAGCAGGACCTTGATCGGGACAGTGCAGTGAAGCGCTGTGGAAGGGAAAGCCGGGCTCCTGAGTTCTCTGCTTCCCCCTACAGGGCAATATCAAGTATGTGTGCAAGGCTGCAGGTAGGGCCAGTATGGGGAGGGGGAGTGACCTGGGTTCTGACTGAGAGAGGCCTTTGATCCTAAGCTACACCCTGCAGCCAACTGTATGCCACTTGTAATTAGCTTGCCTACACTTGCTGCACTTGTCCAGCACTGCTTACAGCCTTGTGAACTGCAAGGGAAGAACAGTCCTGCCTGTAGCTTTGGTGAGAGGAAAGCAGGGCTGCAGGGGATCAGAAGGGAGAGTGGGGGTTGGCTTTAGCAGAGGGTGGGGTACACAGGTATGCGAACAGGGGGGATTGAGGTGTGCAGGTCAGGAAAGTTTGGGGTTACAGAGGTGAGCAGAAAAGGAGATTGGGGGTACAGATGTGAGCAGAGGAGGGGGAACTGGGGCTACAGAGATAAGAAGGTGAGTAGATGGGGGAGTTGGGGTACAGTGGTGAGCAGAGTGACTTTAGGGTACAGAGGTGAGCAGAGAGGGGGCTTTTGAAGAACAGAGGACGTGGTGGGGTACAGAGGTGAGCATGGGGGGTTTGGGGTACAGAGGTGAGCAAAAGGGGGGATTTGGGTACAGAGGAGAGCAGCAGGGCTGTAGATAAGGGGGGGGTTTGGGGTGTTCAACTCCCCCCCCAGAGCATCCTGTCAAAAATAAAAAGTGCCTCTGCCCTGTCGTCTCTCATGGCGCCAGCACCACAACAACAAACAGTCCCTGACCATCTCCTGTAGTATGTCTGCAGTCTCTGACCATCTTCTGTACTATGTCTGCCATCTCTGACCATCTTCTGTACTATGTCTGCAATCTCTGACCATCTCCTGTAGTAAGTCTACAGTCTCTGACCATCTCCTGTAGTACTCCTGCAGTCTCTGACCATCTCTTATACGCCTGCAGTCTCTGACCATCTCGCGTAGTATGTCTGGCGGTAAATGATATGCACAACCCTTTGGTGTGTCAGGGGCTGCAGTTGAGGCACTGAAAACCTCATTGGTGGGCCATCACTGTGATGCAGTCTCAAACCAAGCTATACATCCACACAACAAATGGAGTGTATGAGAGTCAGAACAAGATGTTTTGGTTTAAAGTAGACCTTTCACCACGAAGGCCTCTTTCACACTCACTGCAGTCCCTACTTTCATAGCTGTGTGTGCTCTGCTCATTGCTGATAACACGTTCTAGGAGTTTTCTGTCTATTGGTGAGTCCCCCACCTCCCCAGTCCATGGTGTGCAGGCAGTGAGATGATGTGCTGTAACCTCCAGTGACCAATCAGTGAGTGGTAATGATGTGCTTTAACCTCCAGCAACCAATCAGTGAGCAGTCATGATGTGAATGGGGGGGTGTGAAGGAAATGTCTGCCCAGGGTCCAATCAATATGAAAGGTGGCCCTGATACTGCACCACATTCAAATTACGCTGCCCTTGCAATCTACAGTGGGTGTCAGTGAAATCTTAATGACAACCCTGCTTGCTACGGGGCACACAGTGCATGCTCGCTCCTGTTCTGTGTGGGTCGATGGAACCACGATCCATCGACCCACGCAGCGCTGCTTGGTTGACCCCCCCCCCGCTTTACCACTTGGAATCTGCTGCTGAACCCCCCAGGACAATAAATGATCTACGGCCCTGGAGGGCAGAGAGAGGGGTGTAGAGGTGAGCAGAAAGGGTTTTCAGGGTATGGATGTGAGCAGAGGGGGGAGTTTTGGGGTGTGAAGGTGAGCAACCCAAAGTGGAGGGTTACATCTGTGCTGCTGCATGTAGCTCAGTCCATTCATTTCAATGGGCTTCCCTACCTACATAAAAACAGGAAAAGAAGCCCACCACTTTTTTTTTTTTTAAATGCACTGCATTTGCCAATGCGTGGGGGTAGCATTAGGAAATGATGATGCCCCTCTGCTTCTGCTGAAGAGCAGCGCATATGTCTTCATGTCTGGAACGTGCACAATTTTGTGATCACAACTGTCCCTCCCGCCGCACCCATCCCCGGCTGTTCCCTGTGTCCTCCGCCCCATATGCTCCTCCAGTCCCTTTTCCTCTTCCTCCTCCTCTTCTGCCCCGTGTGCTCTGACCGCTCCTCCAGTCCCCTGTCCTCCTCCTCCGCCCCCTGTGCTCCTCTGGTCCCCTGTCCTCCTCCTCCACCCCCGTGTGCTCAGTCAGCTCCTCCGGTCCCCTACCCTTCTCCTCCGCCCCCCCCTCGTGCCCACAGCCAGTTTCCCTCCTCTCCTCTCCCACCGGCTGTGGGGGATATGTCAGGATGTAGAGTGGAGGAAGGGGCTGGTAAATATGTAATTTAAAGACCCCTTCCTTTTCTAAAGTGGACATATTGAACAATCGCTACCGATTGCTCCTGTGATAACTGAACAGAGTAGTGAGATTATGAATGAACAGGAGCCTCTGTCTCCTGTCCATTCATTATCAATGCTGAAGCTGCAGAGAAGGGGACTGGGGAATCTCTGTCCTCAGTCCCTTTCTCTGTTTCAAAGGGGAGATGTTAGGGGCCCCTGATATCTGACCAAAGCCCCCAACAGGGCTGTTTAAAAAAAAAAAAAATTGCAATTGATATTAAAAAATACGGACACCCCCACCCTACCGACACTGTCCACTGCCCCAACCTCCTCTCCCCAAAATGCATTGTGAAGAAAATTAAAAACAAATTAAATTTAAAACAAATAAATACATAAAAATAAAAAAATACTGACATCATTCACTGCTCTACTGACACTATCCACTGCCCCATACCAGGTAGGTCAGTGTAGGGATCAGGTAAGACAGTGTAGTGGACAGTGTAGGGATCAGGTAGGTCAGTGTAGGAATCAGGTGGGTCAGTGTAGTGGAGAGTGTAGGGATCAGGTAGATCAGTGTAGTGGTCAGGTAGGTCAGTGTAGAGGACAGTGTAGAGATCAGGTAGGTTAGTGTAGTGGTCAGTGTATGAATCAGGTAGGTCAGTGTAGTGGTCAATGTAGGGATCTGGTAGGCCAGTATAGGAATCAGGTAGGTCAGTGTAGAGATCAGGCAGGTCAAAGTAGGAATCAGGTAGGTTAGTGTAGTGGTCAGTGTAGTGGACAGTGTAGGAATCAGGTAGCTCAGTGTAGTGGTCAGTGTAAGAATCAGGTAGGTCAGTGTAGTGGTCAATGTAGGTGGTCAATCAGGTAGGCCAGTATAGGAATCAGGTAGGTCAGTGTAGGGATCACGTAGGTCGAAGTAGGAATCAGGTAGGTTAGTGTAGTGGTCAGTGTAGTGGACAGTGTAGGAATCAGGTAGGTCAGTGTAGTGGACAGTGTAAGGATCAGGTAGGGCAAAGTAGGAATCAGTTAGGTTAGTGTAGTGGTCAGGTAGGTCAGTGTAGGCGTCAGGTAAGTTAGTGCAGTGGTCAGGTAGGTCATTGTAGGAATAAGGTAGGTTAGTGTAGTGGTCAGGTAGGGCAGTGTAGGAATCAAGTTGGTCAGTACTACTGTACTATTGGAAGGGACTCAGGGAGTGCTAAAAGTCTGCGGGTTAGGGGGTGCAAACCTCTTGCCTTGTCCCGGGCGCTGAAAACCCATGCTACCTCACAGATTTCATATATAATTTGAGGAAAATATGCGTATAAAATAGTTTACCATTTGCCAATAATAAAAGAAATGTCCCCGGATTTCATTTTAAAAATTTGGTCACCTTATTTTGGGTTTACTGATGCTTTAAAGACTTTGAGCCTGATGTACTTATATTTGTCTTCCCTGACTCCCCACCGCTCAGTTTCTCTATGGCCCTAGCCCAATCAAAGCTGTCTTTTGGAGGTCTGGATTGTAGAAATTGTCCTAACCTGCTAACAGAAATTAGGCTAAGTGAGGGTTCAAACTGAATAGGCTTAAATGAGGCTTTATGTCTGTAGCCAGGGCCCTGACCCCTGCAGGCCTAATGATGACCTTTAGATCAGGGAGGGCCAACATCCAACCTCACAGCTTGGGTTATTAGGCATAGTGGGTGCAGACGGAAGAATTGAGCAGGGCGCCAGACACTTTGATGATACAGAACAAAAGAGATTTATTTTTATTTTCAAGAACTGGGGAGAGAGGGTTAGAGCAAGGACACCCTTTGGATAGGTGTAACCAGGGTTTTTTTTCAGGGGGTACGCGGGGGAACGCAGTTCTGGCATCTCCAGCACTGAATGTATTTTATGGCAAGGAGTGTTGGAGTGTGGTGGAGGGTCTAGTGATGCAGCCTGCTGAGGGATCTATTGTCGCTGGTAAAGATCTATTTTTGTGTGGGGGGGTCTATTGTTGCTGACAGGGGATCTTATGTTGCTGGGGGGGTCAGTTGTTA
This sequence comes from Glandirana rugosa, assembly GCA_018402905.1. Classification (NCBI taxonomy): domain Eukaryota; kingdom Metazoa; phylum Chordata; class Amphibia; order Anura; family Ranidae; genus Glandirana; species Glandirana rugosa. The sequence continues at coordinate 245,068 of BLSH010191992.1, forward strand.
TTGGGGGGGTGCTACCATTGAGGGAGAGGTCTATTACTGCTGGCTGCTGCAGGGTTTATTGATGCTGACTGTTGAGAGATCTGTTGTTGCTGCTCAGTGTCTATTGTTACTGGGGTAGTATTTTTTTGCTGGGGGATCTATTGTTACTAGGGGGCCATTGTTGCTGGCATGGGGTGTATCAAATTCCATACAAATGACTTAGTAGGACAAAATGATACTTGGTTCTGTATTCTCTAAAAGGGGCAATACAGGGAGGTGGTTAGGAGGTGAAACCAAGGGACGGTGCTCAGAGGTGGGTAGTGGGTAGAAAAAAAGAGTCTATCCACGTCCTTGAGGTCCTTGAAGGGAAGACTCAGTAGGAAACAGAGACGGGGGATGGGTGGAGACTCGTGGCAGGGAACCGAGATGGGTGATGGGTGGAGACTCGTGGCAGGGAACCAAAGTGGAGGATTGGTGGAGGGACATAACGGGGAAAATCTCTTATGTCTTGGTTCATAGTAAAACAGGATGATTCAGTAAACATACCTTAAACTATGTGGGGTACGGTCGTTGTTACCGGGGGATCATTGTTATCTAGGGGGTCGTTTTTTTATGATGGGGTCATTGTT
>BLSH010191992.1:245685-267400 GCA_018402905.1 Glandirana rugosa
CTAAGGATGTGACAGGTGATGTGACTGGTGATGTGATTGGATGGACTAAGGATGAAACTGGACGAGTGTAGTGGTCAGTGTAGTGGACAGTGTAGGAATCAGGTAGGTCAGTGTAGTGGACAGTGTAAGGATCAGGTAGGGCAAAGTAGGAATCAGTTAGGTTAGTGTAGTGGTCTGGTAGGTCAGTGTAGGCGTCAGGTAAGTTAGTGCAGTGGTCAGGTAGGTCATTGTAGGAATAAGGTAGGTTAGTGCAGTGGTCAGGTAGGGCAGTGTAGGAATCAAGTTGGTCAGTACTACTGTACTATTGGAAGGGACTCAGGGAGTGCTAAAAGTCTGCGGGTTAGGGGGTGCAAACCTCTTGCCTTGTCCCGGGCGCTGAAAACCCATGCTACCTCACAGATTTCATATATAATTTGAGGAAAATATGCGTATAAAATAGTTTACCATTTGCCAATAATAAAAGAAATGTCCCCGGATTTCATTTTAAAAATTTGGTCACCTTATTTTGGGTTTACTGATGCTTTAAAGACTTTGAGCCTGATGTACTTATATTTGTCTTCCCTGACTCCCCACCGCTCAGTTTCTCTATGGCCCTAGCCCAATCAAAGCTGTCTTTTGGAGGTCTGGATTGTAGAAATTGTCCTAACCTGCTAACAGAAATTAGGCTAAGTGAGGGTTCAAACTGATTAGGCTTAAATGAGGCTTTATGTCTGTAGCCAGGGCCCTGACCCCTGCAGGCCTAATGATGACCTTTAGATCAGGGAGGGCCAACATCCAACCTCACAGCTTGGGTTATTAGGCATAGTGGGTGCAGACGGAAGAATTGAGCAGGGCGCCAGACACTTTGATGATACAGAACAAAAGAGATTTATTTTTATTTTCAAGAACTGGGGAGAGAGGGTTAGAGCAAGGACACCCTTTGGATAGGTGTAACCAGGGTTTTTTTTCAGGGGGTACGCGGGGGAACGCAGTTCTGGCATCTCCAGCACTGAATGTATTTTATGGCAAGGAGTGCTGGAGTGTGGTGGAGGGTCCAGTGATGCAGCCTGCTGAGGGATCTATTGTCGCTGGTAAAGATCTATTTTTGTGTGGGGGGGTCTATTGTTGCTGACAGGGGATCTTATGTTGCTGGGGGGGTCAGTTGTTATTGGGGGGGTGCTACCATTGAGGGAGAGGTCTATTACTGCTGGCTGCTGCAGGGTTTATTGATGCTGACTGTTGAGAGATCTGTTGTTGCTGCTCAGTGTCTATTGTTACTGGGGTAGTATTTTTTTGCTGGGGGATCTATTGTTACTAGGGGGCCATTGTTGCTGGCATGGGGTGTATCAAATTCCATACAAATGACTTAATAGGACAAAATGATACTTGGTTCTGTATTCTCTAAAAGGGGCAATACAGGGAGGTGGTTAGGAGGTGAAACCAAGGGACGGTGCTCAGAGGTGGGTAGTGGGTAGAGCCAAGGGACGGTGCTCAGAGGTGGGTAGGGGGCAGAGACAAAGGATGACTCAGAAGGGAAGTTCCTGGAGTTCCTGCACCTATCTGAGAAAAAAAGCCCTGGGTGTAACAGCACTTAGCAGACTCCTAGACTTATAGAACAGAACTCCAGTGTAATTGTATAGTCCCACAGGCCTTCTAACTGAACTGTGTCTGACTAGAACGATTTCCTTGAGTATAGAATTTGCACTTCTGACTTCAACACAGATCAATACACCTACCTAACTTGTTATGCCCGTTGTGCAGATCTTGCGTCCATCTCACAGCATCCCGCTGCAGCTTCACAAGTTTAGACTCACAGCCTCCCAACAAGACTCTTTGGATGCCGACTGCCACTGGGTCCCTTGACTTCAAACAGCCACCTGCTCTGTCTCCCAAACTTCACCCACGCTCACCAGCTGGGCCTTTTCCTCAACACTTCAGCTCACCTGCTGAACCTTCTTGCAAGCGTCACCCCTTTTGTCCTGCTGGGTCCCTAGCATTACTTCACTGAGACTTTCCCACTTCTTCATCGCCACTGACTGGCGAAGAAGGCTGCTCTGGTACTCTCTCAGACTCTGCCCTCTGATCTCTGATAACAGGAGTGTTGTCCTTTGATGCGGCGACAGTTCCCCTTTACCTCTGACCCTGGCTCATGACTTGCCTCTGGTGACAGGAATAGTAGTCCCCCCGACTGGCGACGGTGTCCTTTCACCTCTGGCAAAGAGGGGTTCTCCGGTCGGTAGACCCCGGAAACTCGGTTCGGTTTCCTCGCACTAAGCCCCAACCTCTGAAACTCCTTCCTGTCCCGGGTAGGCCTCAGACTGCCTAACTCCTAGGAACTCCCGGATAGCTCTCAGGTTTCTGGCCTAGCAGCCTGGAGCTTTTAAACAGATGTCCACCCAGACAGCCAGGTGGCACAGAACTCAGATCACCTGAGTCCTCATGAATATATAGGCTCTCACATGGGGCTCAGGAAAACCCCTGTCCATTGGCAAGAGCAGCCTACCCATTCATATTCCAAGTTCATATGCATCTTGTCATTCCAAGGTCATCAGCAGCAGTGCCACCCAATGGCAGAGGAGAAAGTTGCATCAAGCTCAGAGTTAGGAAAGAATCAGGAGATCCCCTAACAATAGGCTAACTGCTGCTCAGCAAGCTAAATTTGACAGCATCCCTGTTCAAAATCAGGGTGCTACATGTCTCTTTTTTAAAAAATATGGAAGTTGACTCTAAAATAGTTGAACAGAGGGCAATGTATTAGTGGATCATTTTTGCATTAGAGCCTATGCTATTCAGAGGACTCTATTGGTCCATAGCTTATTGCAATGCTATCTAAAGATATTGTCTAGAAATGCATGTCATCTTTGAGTTACTATACATAAGGTAAAAAAGACAAGCCCATTATTACCTCTATGTGGTATATGTGGTATTGTCCCATGGATCTTGACAGGAGAAGAGCTGAACCAGACTTCACAAGTCACATTGTTTCCATAGTTCCTGATGTCTCTGGGAAGGGTGAGGAGGTTCAATGTCCACATACCATCATGGAGCTTCATAAAGGTTCTTCTGCCCATGTGACGTGTTCCAGAGATGTTCCAGGTCACATATACTGTATGAAGAGACATTCTCACTACACAGGCCAGCTGGATAGTACTGTTAGGAGTGGGTTGCTGTGAATTAATCAGGAGATAACCAATATTGTTGGTGTCGGAATTATCTGAAAATGTGAGATTACCAACATCCAATTACTGAACTTTCTACTACATTTTCATCCAAAATGTATGAATGCTATCAATTATATAAAGCCAAACCAGTCAAACATTTTGTTTTTCCTTTGGATGGAGCAGAAAAGGGTTAGAGCAGTGGTTCTCAACTCCGGTCCTCAGGACCCACCAACAGGCCAGATTTTAAGTATTACCTTGGAGAGATGCAGACTAGAATACTGCAATCACTGAGCAGCAAATTATATCGCCTGTGATGTATTTCAGTTATCCTGCAAACCTGGCCTGCTAGTGGGTCCCAAGGACTGGAGTTGAGAACCACTGGGTTAGAGTCTCTGTCAGCTTATATTACCATTTGCGTCCCTATTACAGAGATTTCCCACAAGGAAAGCAAAGTTATAGGAATTCTCAACAACAGGAACACGAGCAGTGAAGAAGATTTAGAATTTCTGATATTGTCTTTATTGCAGTCTGTTTCCCTGCCCCAGCTACAACAGCTACCCCCATTTTCCTGTATGGTTTCAAATGAGTGAAGTAAGTGAAAATTACCCCAATAGAGTCACACAGGCCAAAAAATTTTTTTAAAAACTTCAAAAAAATGTAGGTCTTTTCTTACTCTATCAAAACAAAATTCCTGCTATGGATTTTTTGCATAGTTACATCGTGGACCAATTAAAGCATATTCCATAGCTGGTTCATTTCTGCAGGAGGTAGAGAAGTGAGTGACCCACTGTGGTTACCATACAACAGGGAAGGCGCTTGGCAAAGAACCCGGAAGACAGCAAGGATCACTGATATAGCGGTGGTTACTACAGTGATTTTCCACTTCCTCAGGGATTGACCAGATATGTGTACATACAGTGCATTGAAAAAGTATTCATACCCCTTGAACTTTTCCACATTTTGTCATGTTGAAACCAAAAACGTAAATGTATTTTATTGGGATTTTATGTGATAGATCAAAACAAAGTGGCACATAATTGGGAAGTGGAAGGAAAATGGTAAATGATTTTCAACATTTTTTACAAATAAATATGTGAAACGCGTGGCGTGCATTTGTATTCAGCCCCCTTTACTCTGATACCCCTAACTAAAATATTGTGGAACCAGTTGCCTTCAGAAGTCATCTAATTAGTAAATAGAGTCAACCTGTGTGTAATTTAATCTCAGTATAAATACAGCTGTTCTATGAAGTTCTCAGAGGATTGTTAGAGAACCTTAGTCAACAAATAGCATCATGAAGACCAAGGAACATGCCAGATAGGTCAGCGATAAAGTTGTGGAGAAGTTTAAAGCTGGGTTAGGTTATAAAAAAATATCAAGCTTTGAACATCTCACAGAGCACTGTTCAATCCATCATTTCAAAATGGAAAGAGTATGGCACAACTGCAACCCTACCAAGACAAGGCTGTCCACCTAAACTGACAGGCTGGACAAGAAGAGCATTAATCAGAGAAGCAGCCAAGAAGCCCATGGTAATTCTGGAGGAGCTGCAGAGATCCACAGCTCAGGTGGGAGAATCTGTCCACAGGACAACTATTAGTTGTGCACTCCACAAATCTGGCCTTTATAGAAGAGTGGCAAGAAAAAAGTCATTGTTGAAAGAAAGCTATAAGAAGTCCTGTTTGCAGTTTGGGAGAAGCACTGTGGGAGAAACAGCAAACATGTGGAAGAAGGTGCTCTGGTCAGATGAGACCAAAATTGAACTCTTTGGCCTAAAAACAAAACACTATGTGTGCCGGAAAACTAACACTGCACACCACCCTGAACACACCATCCCCACTGTGGAACATGGTGGTGGAGGCATCATATTGTAAGGGATGCTTTTCTTCAGCAGGGACAGGGAAGCTGGTCAGAGTTGATGGGAAGATGGATGGAGCCAAATACAGGGCAATCTTAGAAGAAAACCTGATAGAGTCTGCAAAAGGACAACGACCCTAAACATACAGCCATACATCAACGGAATGGTTTAGATCAAAGCATATTCATGTGTTAGAATGGCCCAGTCAAAAATCCAGACCTAAATCCAATTGAGAGTCTGTGGCAAGACTTGAAAATTGCTGTTCACAGACACTCTCCTTCCAATCTTACAGGGCTTGAGCTATTTTGCAAAGAAGAATGGGCAAAAATGTCCTCTCTAGATGTGCAAAGCTGGTAGAAACATCTCCAAACAGACTTCCAGCTGTAATTGTAGGGAAAGGTGGTTCTACAAAGCATTGACTCAGGGGGGCTGAATACAAATGCATGCCACACTTTTCATATATTTATTTGTAAAAAATGTGGAAAACCATTTATCATTTTCCATCCACTTCACAATTATGAGCCACTTTGTGTTGGTCTATCACATAAAATCACAATAAAATACATTTACATTTTTGGCTGTAACTTGACAAAATGTGGAAAATGTCAAGGGGTATGAATACTTTTTCAAGGCACTGTACATTGGTTCATACCTGGAATTCAGCTTTAAAGTGAATGCAAACCATTAATCCATTTTTGTATGTTTAGCATTGGGCCTTACTGTATACAGCTTTTTTGAAAAAATAATTTCAAGTGAATCTGTTTCTAAGTTTATCACATGGAGATCCTGCCACATTCCTGTTGCAGGTCCACAACACTAAACCTCTGCCCTACAATTAGCAGCAGCATTGCCAGCCTCCTTCCTTTAACCATTGGGCTGCCTATCAGGTATTTTAGATAGGTGGGCTAACTGAAGGATCTCAGGCAGCACTGGATAAGAACTCGCTTTCTGTTGAGATTTACCCTACCTTTTACCTCGATGACCATTTTCACAAGTGATAGAAAAGCTAAAATTTGAGGGTTGCATGGTTTAGAGCAGGGTTTCTCAACCAGGGTTCCTAGGAACCCTAGGGTTCCTCCAGAGGTTGCTAGGGGTTCCTTGAGCAATGGTCAATTTCTACCTCTCAGATAAATTCCCAATGATACCATTGATCTTTTTAGCTATCTGTAAGGGGGTAATTCTTCCCAATGACCACAAATGTAAGGAGAATTTTTCCCATTGACCATCACACTAATGTATCATGAGTTTTTTTTGTAGAGTAGATTTTTAATATTTTAGCATGGGCTCCCCGAGACCGGAGAATTATTTCAAGGGCTCCTCTGTGTTGAAAAGGTTGAGAAAGGCTGGTTTAGAGAGATTTTGTTTCACTTTCTATGGCATCTCCAGGAGAGAAAATGAAAAGAAAACAATAGAGGGACACAAACAGCAAAAAAAAAAATGTATCCCTATCAAATAAAAAAAAAGTTTAGCCTATAATTACACTTTAAAAAGTTAGTCGAACCGAAACTAAAATAAGGGCAGGTTGAATCACCCATTTCCACCATCTGTCAATCAGAATTTCTAGCATTACTATTATGTAGAACTTTTCTGGATGTAATCACTCCTCGTTTTGGAATTCTATGTTAGTTTACAGCCTGGGACGGGTAAGAGTTCACTACAGCATTAAAAGGCAGTAACAGGCAAATCTCACTGCTGGAGTCCTCATCCTACTCATCTATCCACCCTTCTTCCATCTATCACTCAATTTATACAAAAAAAATAGCTGAAAATGGACAAATATTAGGATAGTTGTGTATGCATAGCCTTGAACGATCAAAATTAAATATATAATACAGTTCTGAAAGGTAGCACCATTTACCTCCAACAATTAACCTTGTTCCATTAGCAAAGACCAATGATCTTAAATGAAGATGTGAACAGTAATACATTCCAGAGTCCTCAGGCTGAATGTTGTACAATGTTATAGTATAGCCGCTTGTGTCCACTCTACAGGAATTGGTTTGGGAGTTCAAAGTCACACACGATACAACTCTTGTCAGCATGTTCCCTTCATTCCACGTTTTCCTATACCAGGAAATTCTTCCCATTTCATTGACTACATTTGTAGTGTTAGAGATGCAGGAGATATCCACAGATCCACCGGCAGGTACAAAGATGATGTCCTGGGGCTGATACAGAACGATCCCAACTGCTGTAAAATCAATGAGAACCTTTGGCTCAGTAGACGTTGCACACAATAACTCTCCCCCAATATTCTATACAGGGCCATCTTAATAGCATCATGGGCCCCTGGGCAAAGTATAGTGCCCCTAACAGGGAGATGGTGGCAAAGAGTGGATGTGGCTAAATTATGCAACATATTGGGTGTGACTTTTTAGTCTGATTAGAAACAACAAATAAGCACAACCAGGGAATGATCCCAAATTAAACTCACCCCATAGGTGTGCGCAGCCTATTGCATTAGGGTGTGCACCCCAAAGCTCAGACACACACGCCTTTCTCTGCAGCCTCAGCTGCATGGGACCGTGAATGATTGGGAAGTTCTCTGTGCTGAGCGGCTTCCTGTTCATTCACAAACATAGTTTACTATGCTTCAGTTATGAATGAACACAGTGAGTGAGCGTGTTCACTGTGTTCATTTAGAAAAGGAAGGGGCCGGTAAATGGCATATTTACTAGCCCCTTCCCCCACTTTCCATTCTGAAATATCCCCTGCAGCAGCCAGGGGGAGAGGAGAGGAGGAAAGCCAGCGACACTGTGGTAGGGGGGCACAACACGGGGGGGGGGGATCCTAGGCAATAGGGGGAATCGGCATTCAGTGATTAGGGTATGCCCAGGCACAGCTGGCACAGCCCCTGCCCATGCCTATGACTCAACCACCATACACACTGTCCTGCCCTCTCTACACACTGCCCCCCATATACATTAAACCCCCTGTATACATTGACTCTTTTTCCCTGTACACACTGCTCCCACTCCTTTTCAAAACTATCCCTCTCCCTTTACAAAATGCAAATGAGTGACTGAAGCTACCAGCATCTACATGAAAATTATATAAACGTTAATGGTACATTACTAATTGTATGTATTGAAATAAAATAAAATCATGTTTTAAGTTTGCCTTACCTCCAGAGATCAGCAGAAAGTACACTAGTGTCATGCTATAGACAATTGGAGCTGCAGATAAGAAAACCTTAGAAAAGAACAAACTCTCTTCTACACATCGGCTACAATCACTTCTACACATCGGAAATATTTCTTCATGAAGAAGTTTCAACTCCACCTCTTGCACACACAAACTCAGATTAGCAGAGATAGCGTTGCATTTTTCTACATGCTGACCCAGATATGCCTAGCATGGCGTAACACAAGGTTTGTTAGAGATTTTGTTACCAGGCTGGAGAACAGCAGACCAATGTGACCCAGGTACAATGTTTTCCCATTGGGGAGCCTTAGGGCCCGTTCACACCAGTGCATTGCTTTAGAGATGAACTCCAGCATCACACTGTTCCGGATCCTCTTCTTCCCAGCACCCATTGTAAAATGGTTAATCATATTTAAGAATTAAAATTTTAACCACCAGTAATAGAGCATGCACGATTAATCGTATTAAAATCGCGATCTCCATTCATCCCCCTTGCCATCTCCATCAGGCATTACCGCAATTTTCAGTGCAGTTAATGGAGGCCGACTTGCGGGGTGACTCAGCGCGACATGACTGTTATATAGAAGTCAATGCAAGTCGCCTGAAGTCTCCCCAGTAATCTTTCTCTAAAGTTGGAGCGACTTGAGTCTGGGCAGACTGCCAAGTCTGGGCAGAGAGCCAAGTCAAGTTGATAAAAGAAGTAAAAAGATACTATGTTTAAAATTATCAAAGGGTTGAACTCCCATTTATAGAAGAGTTTAGTTTAACCAGTTTAACCTTGACGGTATTCCCGAGTGTGGCTCGGGGTATGTTTTCACTGCAAACAGCAGTAACCCCGAGCCACACTCGGGATTGCATTGCTGGATCCAGGCAGTGTTACTCACCTTGTCCCCTGGATCCAGCGATGTCCCCCCGCTGTGTCTGCGGGCTTTGTCCTCTGCCCGCCTCTGTGATGCCAGGCTCTGTTCCCTGCGAGCATCGCATCGCACGGGGGCGGAGCCTGGCGGGAAATTCAAAAAGTGAAACACACATAACACATACAGTACACTGTAATCTGTAAGATTACATTACTGTATGAAATCATTTCACATCCCTTTTGTCCCTAGTGGTTTGCCCAGTGCCCTGCATGCACTTTTATATTATATATGTCATTCTTTCTGCCTGGAAACTTAAGAACGTCCATGGCATCCAAAAAGTGTCCTTTTACGTCAAAAGTGGTTTATGATCAGCTAGAAAACAGCGATAGTAAATAAGAATCATTTGCAGAATTGAGTGATACTGATTTTTGGGAAAATTTATCATCAGACACTGAAAGTGACGATAGCGACAATTCTGCAACTGAGCAACTTTCTTTGACTAGATTACATTATTGAACACATTTTATTATTATATTATCATCTTTGATAATTATTTATAGTTTTTTATATATATTATAATTAATGATTTTGTGTTTCTAACTTTATCATACCCAAGATGTCTACTAGACTCTGGTTTGGACAGATTTAAGTGAGTTATTCCAGGCCATACAATATAAAACGCCAAATTTTCATGCAAAATAATGGTACCGCTTTCAGCACCAAAAATCTGAAATAATCATACCGCCAGGGAGGTTAAAGACTAAATCTTATCTGACATTTGCTGCTTACAAATAAAAATCCAGTATTTTCTGCTAGAAAATGACTTAGAACTCCAAAAAATTATATATTTTTTTAGCAGAGACCCTAGAGCAGGGGTGTCAAACTTGATTTCATTGTGGGCCGTATCAGCATTATGGTCGCCCTGAAAGGGCCGGTTGTATATGTAAGACTAGATGTCCAGAGCACCACCCTCCCTTACATCAGATGCCAAGAGCCCCCGCCTCCCACCATCAGAAGTTAAGGGTTCCCCACCCTTCCTTGCATCACAATGGGGGCAGAGTTGGGAAGCAGAAAGAGCAGGGTCTAGAGGAGGACCAGAGGAGAGCTGGAGTCTTCTGAATGCTGAGACCAGGGGAGGTGAAGATGAGGGGGGTGCTGCAGCTGCACAGAGTGGAGCAGGACCTGAAGGAGTTCTGTCCTCCATTCTGTGGCCGACTGTTGAGACAGGGGGTGGTGGAGATGAGGGGAGTGCTGCAGCTGCAGGAAAGGAGTGAGGGCCACATGAAATGACCCGGAGGGCCGGATTTGGCCCACGGGCCTTGTGTTTGACACCTGTGCCCTAGAGAATAAGATGGCAGTTGTTGCAATATTTTATGTCACACAGCGTTTGCGCAGCGGTCTTTCAAACACAATTTTTTTGGAAAAATTACACTTTAAAAAAAAAAAAAAAACTAAACAGTGCTGTTAGCCCAATTTTTTTGTATATGTAAAATGTTACGCCGCGAGAATCGTGATCTTTATTCTAAGCAAAAAAATTGTGATTCTCATTTTGGCCAGAATCGTGCAGCTCTAACCAGTAACATCACTAGTAATGGTAAAATTCCTTGCCATGGCTGGATGCAGGGAGGAGGGTTCTGTTTGTGTACCACGCAGAACTAGATATCCCTCAACCTTTGGGATTGTAGAGACACACTTGGGCAGTGACAAGGGAGTTCTTTTCTCCCTGTCACCATCCCCAAGTTGCTGTCACCGGCAGGGAGGAGAAAGACAGAGGGATCCTATAAAGCAGGGATATGCAATTAGCGGACCTCCAGCTGCTGCAGAACTACAAGTCCCATGAGGAATAGCAAGACTCTGACAGCCACAAGCATGACACCCAGAGGCAGAGGCATGATGGAACTTGTAGTTTTGCAACAGCTGGAGGTCCGCTAATTGCATATCCCTGCTATAAAGAATCCAGATTCCACGCAGGTAATTATGTCAGTCCTGCATGAAGACTATGGGGGCCATTTTACCACATTAGTCCTGCACAGGGGTTTTGGTAGAAATGTAACAGAAGTCAGGGGCCAGGGGCTAGTTTCAGCTAATGGTAATGGTTTAATATCTTGTCACAGGAGACAAGCTGATTAAAATTGAACACTTGATTACCAACCTGTATATAACCCTAACCAGGGCTGGCCCAAGACATTCTGCTGCCTGGGTCCAAGAATAAAATGCTGCCCCCCTCCCCCATAAAAAGAAACACATTCACCAAAAGGCCCCCACATCCATTGTTTTATATTATGACAATTAAAACTAAAATAAAATTTGTCAGATTTACATGCAACAGTGGAGGTGGTGGGGGCTCAGACACGGGCAGGGATGGTGTGGGAGTGTTAGATACAAACAGGGTAGTTGGGGGGGTAGATACAGGCAGGGGGTAGTGGGGGGTGGTAGATACAGACAGGGGGTAGTGGGGGGAGGTAGATACAGGCAGGGGGAGATGGGATCAGTGGTGCTGACGGTTACTTGCTTTGAGTGTCAGTGCCTCCAGCGATCCATCCTCCAGCATGGTCTTCTCCGTGCAGCCGGAAGCTCCTCCCCCTTCACGCTGTTGGCGCCAGACGGTCAGCTGAATTTCTCCTGTCCTGACCGTCCGTGACACTTGTCAGCAGCAATGGGGGGAGCCGCGGAGAGGATGGGCGGGCATGGCAGCAAGCGCTCTGCAGTGCCACAGATAGCGGCAGCGCTGCCGCCGCCTCCCCCTCGCAGTGTCAGTGTCATAAGCGGCAACCCCTCCCCTCCCCTCCCCACAGTAAAATAAAAAGAGGAGAGGCGCAGTTTTTGTGCAAATGGGCGGCAAAGTGCCGCTTCTGTTAAAGTGCCGCCTGGGACCCATGGTTCCACTCGGTCCCGTGGTAGGGCCGGCCCTGACCCTAACAATTACTCTGTCATGCAACACTTGTACCCAAAAGAATCATATTTGGTATTTTTTTAGAGCTTTGTTTTGATGGTATTTAAAATCGATGGGTTTTAATTTTTTTACCGTATAACCACTTGCCAACAGCCCTATAGCAGATTTACTGCTACAAGGCGGCCCCTCTGTGCAGAATCATGTATATGCACTCACCGGCTACTTTATTAGGTACACCTGTTTAAATTAGGGTTGCCACCTCATCCCTTTAATCCAGGACACATATTAATTACTCAGGTTCTGTGGCTGATTAAGGTGGTAATTAAATTAACTTGGTGCCTTATTTGTATTAAATTAGCCTCAGAACCTGTGTAATTAATACGTGTCCTGGATTAAAGGGATGATGTGGTAACCCTAGTTCAAATGCTTGGTAACACAATTGCTAATTAGCCAATCACATGGCAGCAACTCAATGCATTTAGGCATTTAGATGTGGTGAAGACGACATGCTGAAGTTCAAACCAAGCATTAGAATGGGGAAGAAAGGACATTTAAGTGACTTTGAACATGCTACGGTTGTTGGTGCCAGACAGGCTGATCTGAGTATTTCAAAAACTGATGATCTACTGGGATTTTTACACACAGCCATCTCTAGGGTTTACAGAGAATGGCCCGAAAAAGAGAAAATATCCAGTGAGTGTTGTCAAAAATGTCTTGTTGATGTCAGAGGAAAATGGATTGGTTTGAGATAAAAGAAGGGCAACAGTAACTTAAATAACCACTCGTTACAACCAGGGTATGCAGAATAACATCTCTGAACCCACAACACATAGAATCTTGAAGCAGATGGGCTACAGCAGCAGCAGAAGACCACACCGGGTGCCACTCCTGTCAGGTAAGAACAGGTAACTGAGGCTACAATTTGCACAGGCTCACCAAAATTGGGCAATAGAAGATTGGAAAATTGTTGCCTGGTCTGATGAGTCTTGATTGCAGCTGAGACATTCAGATGGTAAGGTCAGAATTTAGCATAAACAGCATGACAGCATGGATCCATCCTGCCTTGTATTAACATTCAGGTTGGTGGTGGTGGTGTAATGGTGTGGGGGATATTTTCTTGGCACATTTTGAGCATCCTTTAAACACTACGGCCTACCTGAGTATTGTTGCTGACCAGGTCCATCCCTTTTTATAGCACACAGCATGTACCTAGCAAAAAATATACCCTAAAACATGTTATGCTACTCGTCCCAAGTATGGCGATACCACATGTGTGACACTTTTACACAGCCTGGCCACATGCAGAGGCCCAACATGCAGGGAGCAGGCGTTCTAGAACAGGCATTCTAGGGGCATAAATTTCAAATCTAATTTGACTACCTATTACACTATTGTGAGGCACTGTAGTGGCACTGATGGGCGCTGTAGTGGCAATGATAGGCGCTGTAGTGGCACGGATGGGTACTGTAGCGGCATGGATGTGTCACGGATGAGAACTGATGTGGTATGGATGAGCATGAATGAGGCATAAATGAGGACGAATGGGGGTAGATGAGCCATGGATGGGGATGACTGAGCATGGATGGATGGCTGAGCACAGATGCATGGGTGAGCACGGATGCATGGGTGAGCATGGATGCATAGGTGAGCACGCATGGATGGGCGAGCATGGATGAGCACAAATGGAAGGCGGAGCACGGATGCATGGGTGAGCACGGAGGCATGGGTGAGCATGCATGCATGGATGAGCACAGATGGATGGCAGAGCACAGATGCATGGCTGAGCATTGATGGATTGGTGAGCATGCATGGATGGGTGAGCACGGATGCATGTGTGAGCATGCATGCATGGGCTAACACGGATGCATGGGTGAGCACAGATGGATGGTGGAGCATAGATGCATGGGTGAGCACAGATGCATGGGTGAACACGGAAGCATGGGTGAGCACGGATGAGGCTGGATGGTTGAGCATGCATGCATGGGCTATCACGGATGCATGGGTGAGCACAGATGGATGGTGTAGCATAGATGCATGGGTGAGCACAGATGCATGGGTGAACACGGAAGCATGGGTGAGCACGGATGAGGCTGGATGGGTGAGCATGGCTGGAAGGGTGAGCATGGATGCATGGGTGAGCATGGCTGGATGGATGAGCATGGCTGGATGGGTGTGCATGGATGCATAGGTGAGCATGGCTGGATGGGTGAACACAGATGCATGGGTGAGCATAGCTGGATTGGTGAACACGGATGCATGGTTGAGCTTGGATGGGTGAGCACAGATGCATGGGGGAGCATGGATGGGTCAGCACGGATGGGTGAGCATGGATGCATGGGTAACGGATGAGTTAACATGGATGAGGCTGGCTGGGTGAGGCTGGATGGGTGAGCAAGGATAGATGGATGGGGGGTCCAGACTGGCACATAGCAGTGCTGTGGGCACTTCAGATCCTGCCCACAGCACCGCTGCTTCTCATTGATCCCCCCTCTCCTCTCACACTGCACCGATCGGTGCTGAGAGGGGAGAGACAAGCCGGATATCCGCCGGTTTGTCTACATCTGATCGCTCCGTCATTTGATGGAGTGAACACGTGGTAAACGGCCGCTGCAAGCCGGCGGTCATGGATGCTCCAGGGTGCATGCGGGAGCGCGATTCTGGGAGGACGTTATAATATGCCCTCCCAGAGCAATGGATTCACCTTATGGCCGTGTATTTACACTACACGGTTGGCAAGTGGTTGACAGGACAGGTTCCACTCAGAACAGGCCTCGCCATGGTTGACCAAAGGAGTTGAGTGCACGTGCTCAGCATCATATCCAGAGGTTGTCTTTGGGAAATAGACGTATGAGTGTTGCCAGCATTGCTGCAGAGGTTGAAGGGGTGGGGGGTCAGCCTGTCAGCACTCAGACCATCAGCCACACACCGCATCAAATTGGCCTGAATGGCTGTTGTCCCAGAAGGAAGCCTCGTCTAAAGATGATTGCACAGGAAAGCCCACAAACAGTTTGCTGAAGACATGCAAACTAAGGTCATGGATTACTGGAACCATGTCCTGTGGTCTGATGAGACCAAGATAAACATATTTGGTTCAGATGGTGACAAGTGTGTGGCAGCAACCAGGTGAGGAGTACAAAGACAAGTGTGTCTTGCCTACAGTCAAGCATGGTGGTGGGAGTGTCATGGTCTGGGGCTGCATGAGTGCTAGCGGCACTAGAGAGCTACAGTTCATTGAGGGAACCATGAATGCCAACATATACTGTGACATACTGAAGCAGAGCATGATCCCCCGCCCTTCTGAGACTGGGCCACAGGGCAGTATTCCAACATGATAACGACCCCAAACACGCCTCCAAGACGACCACTACCTTACTAAAGAATGGTTTAGACATTAATGGCTGTGTGTTGAGTTATTTTGAGGAGACAGCAAATTTACACTGTTATACAATCTGCTACTTCATATTGTAGCAAAGTGTAATTTCTTCAGTGTCGTCACATGAACAAATACAGTATAATAAAAAATTTACAAAAATGTGAGGGGTATATATTTTATATCTTTTCATTTGACAACACTGAAGAAATGACACTTTGCTACAATGTAAAGTAGTGAGTGTACAGCTTGTATAACAGTGTAAATTTGCTGTCCCCTCAAAATAACTCAACAAACAGCCATTAATGAGAGGTAGAGTTGATTGCCTAGCAACCGGCTTTCTGTTTACATCACATGATGGCTGTGATTGTAAACAGCCATCATGTGATCAGGAGGGCTAATCACAGAGCCCTCCTGCCGATCTGAGATGCGCTGTGTCCGGGTGTGGCCGTGTGATCCCGCTCCCTCTGAAGGACATTCTTGAACGTCCACTCAGAAGGAGGAAGGGCCCACCTGGCCATATATATGCAGTGGCTGGGTGGGAAGTGGTTAAAGAAATGCTCTACAATACACAGATTACCCACATCGGTATGTTGTGGTGTGCTAGATGTGAGCTCCAGTGCATTGTGTTAGTTCATTAGGGTGCTATTTAAAATGAATGGTGCTGCACCGGACTGCAGTACATGTTGCAGTGTTTGCGGTTGCACTTAGTAAAAAATTGTGTTACAATTAGGGATGGGTGAACGGTTGGGCCTGAGAATATGTTCGGGCCAAACTTTTGCTGTTCGATTGTTCAGCGAACATCCGAACAAACGGGTCGTTCGACCGTTTCTTCGCCCCCCCCCCCCCGAACTGACCACAATGCATTGTGGTGCTGAACAGTGAATTGCAAGCTCTGATTGGCTGAAGCAGTGAAAGTTTCAGCCAATCAGGGCACAGAGCACTGTCAGAGTCATGATTGGACACTGTCATCATGACTTTATCTAATCATGGCTCATTCCCACCCCACAGTATTATTCTTTCAATGGCAGCTATTTGCAGTGTGATTTCAGCTGGAGAGAGATAGAACAGGGCTCTGTTCAGTGCTATTAGTTAGTTAGTGTGCTATACTGTGCTAAGGTGCTTCAATTGTCAGTGTAGAATATTAGTTTAGTGTCAGTAAAGGGATAGTGTGAGTGTAGTGACGAGGAGCATCATTTAGCTTTACATAGTGTGCAGCTAGAGTAGGGACAGCTCAGATAGTTTCACTGTAGTGTAGTTAGACCGTATCATTCATACACATTACTGTATATGTAGAGTAGGGACACCTCAGATAGTTTCAGTGTAGTGTAGTGAGACAGTGTCACTTATCTTTACATTAGTGTATAGCTAGAGTGGGGACAGTTAAGATAGCATCAGTGTAGTGACGGTTGAACACTGTATATTTGATTACGTTACTGCAAGTTTCACGCCCTATATTTCTGTGTGCGTTACTGCAAGTTTAACGCCATTTACTTCAGTGTGCGCTACTGCCAGTGTAACACCATTTAGTTCTGTGTGTGTTACTGCCAGCTTAACGCCATATAGTTCTGTGTGTGTTACTGCCAATTTAATGACATATTGTTTTGTGCGTTACTGCAAGTTTAACGCCATTTACTTGTGTGTGCGTTACTGCAAGTTTAACGTCATTTACTTCTGTGTGCGTTACTGACAGTTTAACACCATATAGTTCTGTGTGCGTTACTGCCAGTTTAACGCCATAAAGTTTTGTGTGTGTTACTGCCAGTTTAATGCCATATAGTTTTGTGCGTTACTGCAAGTTTAATGCCATTTACTTCTGTGTGCGTTACTGCAAGTTTAACGCCATTTACTTCTGTGTGCATTACTGCAAGTTTAACGCCATATAGTTCGGTGCATTACTGTACGTTTGACGCATTATATTGCAGTGGATTATAGTGTAACCGTGGAGGGTGTCTGTGTGGTGTGAGTACTCAAATTAAAGTGCACCAAACACCACCTTACATTGATTAAAGTGCATCTACGTACAAATTTCAACTTTTTCTTTACATTTGCTAATAAGTACCGCCCCCACCCTCCCAATAATGTCTGGGAGGACAACAAGGAGAAGCAGACGTTCCCTTGCCACTGTAAGGGGGCCAGCAACAAATGTGTCCACAGGCAAAGGTGGGCATGGTGGTCAGTCCTCAGGCAGGGCATCACTTCCTCTGTTTAGTGAGTTTGCCCGTGCTATCCGGCCGCAGCCCCTTCACATGCAGAGGAGGTGGTGGTCTGGCTTACTAAGCCTTCCTCATCCTCTGTCACGCAAGCAGAGACAAGTGTGTAGTCCCCTGCAGTTTCCAGAGTGGATAAACCTGCCTCCTTGTCCACATCTATTGCTATCATAGCCCCAACATCAGCCATGGATGAGTCAGCTGAGTTATTTGACCACAGCGTCAGCCACTTGCTCCTTGATGATGCCCAGCCATTACTGGATTCAGATGTTGGTTCTGAGGTTGAGGATGACAGGAGCATGAGCCTAGAGAGCGGGGAGAACACCGGTAGACAAATTGGCATCCATGTTCCCCCAGCTGCAGCGTTTTGCCAACTTGTCTCCAGTGATAATGATGATACTGAAGATGGAGTACATGATGATGATGATGAGGTCACTGATGCGACTTGGGTGCCAGATAGAGCAGAGGAGAAAACTGAAGGTGAGGCGGCACAACCCTAAGGAGGCTGACATCAAGAAAGAGTAGAGAGCAGCCACCCCATCACATTCTGCAGCTGTTATCTCCCGGCCCACTTCCCAAAGCACAGCTGTCTGGGCCTTTTTCAGCACATCTGCAGAAGATTGCACTATTGCTAACTGCAAACTGTATCTCAGGCACATCAAACATGGCAAAAACACCAGCCATTTGGGTAACACATGCTTAATAAGGCATTTAATGTCCAACCATTCAGCCCGTTGGCAAGAGCACCTAAAAGTCACACAAAAGGGGCACAAATCCACCCCTCCTCCTCCTTACTGACTTCAGTCTGCCCCTGCTATACCGAGTCATTACCTCTCAGCAGCCACCACTGACAGGGATGATGGTATAGCACAGGGTGTCCCAGGTCCTAGCAGCACATCTGCCAGCAGCACACCTATATAAGGGGCACTTGGGCGCCGCCTCCCCGCTGGCTAAGAAGAAGAAAAAAAAGTCAGCCCGACCCCTTAAAAGGAGGCGCCGGTACATTGACATTCTTTTTTTTTTTTGGCTCCTTGGCTGTCACCTGAGAGCCAAGTAGTGAGCCTATTGGTCAACCATTAAAGACTATGGATGTGCCCTGAACAGGAGCACATTCATAGTCTGATTGTCTGCCCTGAGCCTGTGGCTCAGTGTGATTGGATGCGGTGGGCAGGGGCGGGTCACTGTGGCGGCAGACGTGACTCCCGCTTCCTTGTACTGATGGGGACAGGCGACGGACTGATAGGGACAGACTCCAGCTCGCTCTCCGCAAGCCGATCTCTGTACACTCATGCATGCCTGCCTGGGGTAAGTGCGGGACTTGTCTCGACTTCCGGGGGATGTCTCTGCAAAGTATCCCACCTGTGATATTGGCTGCAAAATACCCCACCTGTGATATTGGCTGCAATTTACCCCAGCTGTGATATTGGCTGCAAAGTACCCCACCTGTGATATTGGCTGCAAAGTTCCCCACCTGTGATATTGGCTGCAAAGTACCCCCACCTGTGATATTGGCTGTAAAGCACCCCCACCTGTGATATTGGCTGCAAAGTACCCCACCTGTGATATTGGCTGCAATTTATCCCCACCTATGATATTGGCTGCAAGGTACCCCCACCTGTGTTATTGGCTTCAATTTACCCCCACCTGTGATATTGGCTGCAATTTACCCCCACCTGTGATAATGGCTGCAATGTACCCCCACCTGTGTTATTGCCTGCAATTTAACCTCACCTGTGATATTGGCTGCAATTTACCCCCACCTGTGATATTGGCTCCAATGTACCCCACCTGTGATATTGGCTGCAATGTACCCTCAGGTGTGTTATTGGCTGCAATGTACTCTCACCTGTGTTATTGGCTGCAATTTACCCCACTTGTGATACTGGCTGCTATATGCCCCACCTGTGATTCTGGGGCTCTATACAGTGTCCTGTGTTACTGGCTGCTATATACCCCACCTGTGACGCTGAGCTGTATAATGTGTCCTGTGACGCTGAGCTGTATAATGTGTCCTGTGACGCTGAGCTGTATAATGTGTCCTGTGATGCTGGGGCTGTATACTGTGTCCTGTGACGCTGAGCTGTATACTGTGTCCTGTGCTGCTGAGCTTTATACTGTGTCCTGTGATGCTGAGCTGTATACTGTGTCCTGTGATGCTGAGCTGTGTACTCCTGACACAATGTGTGGAATACAGGGGGTGGAGTGGGTGGATTCTATAAGGGGTGGGGCTTATTAGAAGTAGGAAGGGTCAAAAAGGAAGGGCGGGGCCTGGCGCCCACCCATCCTAAAACTTCACCAGCCGCCACTGCTGTAGCTGGCAAATTTCTCTGCCCCATCTGCTGCAGTGGGAAAAAAAATACAGTCCCTGCCACCCACATGCCCAGCGTTCAAATGCAAGCTTGTCAAAGCTGTTGGCTCTCCAACTTCTGCCTTTCAGCCTGATGGATTCTGCCCCATTAATTCGCGAAATGTGCTGTACCACGATGGCAGGTTCCCAGTCGCTACTACTTTTCATGTAAGGTTGTTCCATCTCTCTATCATCACGTGGAAGGGAATGTTCTGGCATCGTTGGGCAAGGCAGTCCGCTGTAAAATCCACCTTACTGCTGACACGTGGTCCAGCAAGCATGGGCAGGGACGATATATATCATTCACAGCACACTGGGTAACGCTGCTTGCAACTTGGAAGGATGCAGGACAGGGCTTGCTGCTGAAGCTGGTTGTGCCCCCACGTCTCCATACAGCTGGTGGTGATGGTGCCAGACCTGTGAGCTTTACCCCCTCCTCCTCCTCCTCTGCCACCTCCATGCCCTACTCTGCAGAATTGTCCTATGAACATCATGTACCCCCTAAGCATTCAAAGGGCTATTCCATGAGTCAGGCTAAAAGGTGCCATGCAGTGCTTCAGCTGGTGTGTCTAGGGGACAAGAACCACACCGGAGCAGAGATTCTTGCAGCTCTGCAGGGATAGGCCCAGAGGTGGTTCCCACCACGCCAGCTGGAGCCAGGAATGGTGGCGAGAGATAATGGCTCAAACCTCCTGTCGACCCTTAGACAGGGAAAGTTGACACATGTGCCATGCCTGGCACATGTCCTCAATTTGGTGGCAGAGCAGCAGGAGGAAGAGGAGAACTTCCTTTCCTCTCAAGGCCCACTTTATCCAGACACCATCATTTCTATGTCATAGAACACACAGGAGAAGAGGGGGGAGGAGGTTGAGGAGGAGAATTCTGGCACTTTTGTAGGCTTCGAAGAAGAGGAAGACATGTGTCAATCTGTAAGCGATGCCTTTCCAACCCCAGGATCTTTGGGAGTAGTACGTAGCTGGGAGGAGGAAGTTCCAGATGCTGTCATCCTGAGTGACCCCGAGGAGTCTGCTTCTCAAGCCTCAGCAAATGGGAAAAAACCTCATGCTTCAAAGCCTGTGAAAGGACCCAAGAATAAGTGGCATAAAGGAGAATGATCATTGCTAGTTGTAAACCCTCCTTGACCACTGCAATAAGGGGAAGGTCTCAGAACTCATCCTGTCCCCACAGAGAGTGCAGAAGATAAAATCTCTTGAGGACACGTTAAAGAGGATTTTATTGAACATTTTTCCTTACTCCAGCAGGTTACAGTGTTGTGGAAAACTTAGTTTTGAGTCTTCTGTTGGTCAAGAGAGGAGTGTTGGAGAAGGGGTCCGCCTAAGTGATGCATTTCAAAATTTTTTTAGTTCTCGCTGCCCAGGGCTGTCAGCTTCCACATCCCATCGACAGCGTCTGCATCACATGGTGACACTACAAATACCAAATGGTATGCATGCTGCTACATCCTTCCCAGCAAACTATGCAATGTAAAACAGGGATATTTAGTTCACATATATTGCAATACATGTTTAAGCTGACCAACTCCTTCAAAGTAATCCCTCTTCTGGCCAGTCCTATATATTGTCTTTTTTCTCTATATGGAAACGAGTCTAGGGTTATCGAACATGTACATTACTTGATGGTCCACGATTTCCCCACACTGGTGTACAATTGTGATGTTTATGGTTTACCTAGGAGACGTGTGACGATGTAGGAAGGAAAAAAGACAATATATGTCCAGTCACTGGTCTAGACTTGGATCAGCGAGAGGGGGAAGAACACAGAAATACGGGGTCCAACCGTACCACAGGTGGCATCGTAAACGTCACCGTTACGTCTCATCCTGACCGGTCTTCTCCCTAATGAAACTTCCTCAACCAGTCGAATTTGTACATAACG
>BLSH010191992.1:290095-303534 GCA_018402905.1 Glandirana rugosa
TAAGGATTTAAATTTCACGTGGTTTGTGGTGAAAAGTAAGCTATTTTACGTAGGTTAGTGTGTAAAGGTCAAAGATAATTTAGATCCATTATTCGGGGGGGGTTAGTACAGACCCTCCGGTTGTTCCTTTCCGTCTGTAAAGGTACGGTGATAGTACTCCGGTCGTCGTAGACAGAGGTGTCCGTTCCCGCCTGTACCAGACAGTAGTCCCTCCCGTGTATACAGAGACAAACCCCTACAACGGACACCATAAGTCGGTGTCGTACGTCTCCTCCAAGGAGGCAGAAGAAACTGCTCTGGCAGCTGCGGTGGACTGCACACTATTGTCAGCTTGGGTGATAAAGGATGAGGATGATTTAGCAAGCCAGTCCACCACCTCCTCTGCATGCTGTGGCTGAATACCACAGGCAACATCCCCAAACAGAGACATATGTGCCCTCCCTGATGACAGACCATGTCCGCCCTTGCCTGTGGAGACAGATGCTGCTGGCCTCATGATAGTGGCATGGAAATGTCTGCCTTTCCTTGTTGGCCTCCCAGACATGATTGGGGGGGGCTTATTACCTAGATTTAATAGAAACTGGAAATGTGTGATTGGATGCATTTTATCGAATGAAAAGTGGTGTTTGGTGCACTTTAAATTTAGGAATGATGCTGACAGAAATGTATAAACTATGTAAAAAAAAAAAATAGAAAATGGGGAACACCAGTGTCGTAGTCAGAAAAATTGCGGGTGACAATTTAAAGAAAGGTATCAGGCAGGGGACAAAAACAAGGGTATACAGCACTGTACAGCACTAACTGTTATGTAATACTGTGTTAAACACTGCACTGCACTAACACACTACACTGACACTACACTATACCGCCACTATACTGACACCCTACACTATACTCACACTATACTGACACACTACACTATACTCACACTATACTGACACACTACACTATACTCACACTATACTGACACACTACACTATACTCACACTATACTGTACTCACTTTTGTGAGATACTGTATATTCATGATCTTCTAATGAACTCTGGATAATACCTAACTTCAAACTAGTCCTGGAACATATTCTACCCCAAGACTTCCTTTTTAGGTATCCTTAATAACATCAAGTTATGAGCTACACAATATAATATTACAATATGGAGGAAGAAATTTCATGTTCTTTATCCAGGTTATGTACAGTATCTCACAAAAGTGAGTACACCCCTCACATTTTTGTAAATATTTTATTAAATATTTTCATGTGACAACACTGAAGAAATAACACTTGGCTACAATGTAAAGTAGTGAGTGTACAGCTTGTATAACCGTGTACATTTTCTGCCCCCTCAAAATAACTCAACACACAGCCATTAATGTCTAAACCGCTGGCAACAAAAGTGAGTACACCCCTAAGTGAAAATGTCCAAATTGGGCCCAATTAGCCATTTTCCCTCCCCGGTGTCATGTAACTTGTTAATGTTATAAGGTCTCGGGTGTAAATAGGGAGCAGGTGTGTTAAATTTGGTGTTATCACTCTCACTCTCTCATACTGGTCACTGGAAGTTCAACATGGCACCTCATGGCAAAGAACTCCCTGTGGATCTGAAAAAAAAGAATTGTTGCTCTACATAAAGATGGCCTAGGCTATAAGAAGATTGCCAAGACCCTGAAACTGAGCTTCAGCACGGTGGCTAAGACCACACAGTGGTTTAACAGGACAGGTTCCACTCAGAACAGGCCTCGCTATGGTCAACCTCAGGGTCATATTCAGAGGTTGTGTTTGGGAAATAGATGTATGAGTGCTGTCAGAATTGCTGCAGAGGTTAAAGGGGTAGAGGGTCAGCCTGTCAGTGATCAGACCATATGCTGCACGCTGTATCAAATTGGTCTGCATGGTTGTCATACCAGAAGGAAGCCTCTTCTAAAGATGGTGCACAAGAAAACCCGCAAACAGTTTGCTGAAGACAAGCAGACTAAGGACATGGATTACTGGAACCATGTCCTGTGGTCTGATGAGACCAAGATAAACTTATTTGGTTCAGATGGTGTCAAGCGCGTGTGATGGCAACCAGGTGAAGAGTACAAAGACAAGTGTGTCTTGCCTACGGTCAAGCATGGTGGTGGGAGTGTCATGGTCTGGGGCTGCATGAGTGCTGCCGGCACTGGGGAGCTACAGTTCATTGAGGGAACCATGAATGCCAACATGTACGGTGACATAATGAAGCAGAGCATGATCCCCTCCTTTCGGAGACTGGGCCGCAGGGCAAAATTCCAACATGATAACGACCCCAAACACACCTCCAAGACAACCGGTGTCCTTGCTAAAGAAGCTGAGGGTAAAGGTGATGGACTGACCAAGCATGTCTCCAGACCTAAACCCTATTGAACATCTGTGGGCATCCTCAAAGGGAAGGTGGAGGAGCACAAAGTTTCTAACATCCACCAGCTCAGTGATGTCATCATGGAGTAGTGGAAGAGGACTTCAGTGGCAACCTGTGAAGCTCTGGTAAACTCCATGCCCAAGAGGGTTAAGGCAGTTGTGGAAAATAATGGTGGCCACACAAAATATTGACACTTTGGGTCAGTATTGTACATTTTCACTTTTGTTGCCAGCGGTTTAGACATTAACCACTTCCGTACTGCCGGACGTCATATGACATCCTTGGGTTTGAGTGTAGATATCTGAATTAGTGTTATCACGTGAAAAGATATAATAAAATATTTACAAAAATGTGATCTCACTTTTGTGAGATACTGTAGATTGTACCCCCTCCTTACTGGAGCCCATACATTTATGAACACGTGATAACATTTTTTTTCTCCCTCTTTTTGGGGAGGGGGGTTGTTTACATAACTTCCCTGCAACTTCCATGGTTTAATAATTGGCCAATTATGATTTTATTAGTTGGATAGTGGGTTTTGTATTGTCTAGATTATTGGTATTTAATAAAGTTAATTTCTATATTGTTACATGTGTCAGACAACTTTGATAGGTTATCTTACATTATATTCATCTAGGGATGCATTGTACATTTTTTGCATTGAAGTTGAGCTCAGTCTGCTTTTATTTCTTTTTTCTCTTTCAAAGCTCAGTGCATGTCTAGGTGTGTTTCGGTGGTCAATTAGATAAAAATAAATTGAGCATTTAGCAGGAAATAGAGCAAAGTACAAGTCATATAAGTGCCTCTGTTTAGTTACCAGAAAGGTGAAGACAACTACTATATGTTACTCTTCAAGGATCCGACATGACTCTCCAGAGCATTTTGCTGTTTTCTACAGGTAACGTGCCATCATAGAATTTTTTAAATGTCATATCAGTTTTACTTCTCTCGTTCTAGGTTTAGTTGAGAATATTTGCTGTCTTTTATAAACTGTTGTGTCAGTCCACCTTAAAAATGATTTTTTAGGTTTTTAGGTCAAATTTTACACCATAAACCTATTTTTCAGTATGCTTCACGAAAAACATTTGCTTAAAGCGATTGTAAAGTCTTGTTTTTTTTTTTTTTTTTTAAATAACAAACATGCTATACTTACCTTCTCTGTGCATTTGGTTTTGCACAGAGCAGCCTGGATCCTCCTCTTCTTCTTGTGTCCCTCTTTGCTGCTCCTGGCCCCTCCCTCCTATTGAGTGCCCCCACAACCCACAGCTTTCTATGGGGCCACCCAAGCAGAGCTCAGTGTATTCATTCAGACACAGAGCCCCGGCCTGGTCCTTGCCCCCTCTCTCCCCTGATTGGCTGACTGACTTTGATTGAAAGCCACCAGAGCCAATGGCACCACTGCTGTGTCTCAGCCAATGAGGAGGAGTGTCCCGGACGGCTTAGACATTAGTGGACATCGCTGGAGAGAGAAGGGGCTCAGGTAAGTAATTAGGGGGGTGCTGAGGAGGTTGCTACACACACTAGTTTTTTTTATCTTAATGCATTAAGATAAAAAAACATTCTGCCTTTACAACCCCTTTAACCACTGCCGGACCATAATACGGCCGCAGTTTGAAGTGGAATACTGTTGTTATGGTAGCAGATAGCTACCATAACCCCAGTATCTTTTTTTTCAGCAGGCGATTCTGCGGTTGATAGAAGTGGTCTGAGTGGCGGATTCGCTGCGAGATCACTTTTATCAGCGGTGGGAGAGGTGTCCCCCCCCCCCTGCCGCTTTCCGGTCATCTCCGCCACTGCTGGCAGCGGCAGGGATGATCAGGTCCCCCCCCCCCCCCCCCCCAGTGTCCATGAGCCGAGTGAGTGGCTGAAGCCGTTCACCCAGCTCCATAACATGGCTGGGCGGAAGCCATGTCACAAGTCGCTTCCGCCCAATGCTCTTAAAGGGGACATTTTTTTTTTTTAATGCATTTTAGTGTAAATATGAGATGTGAGGTCTTTTTGACCCCAGATCTCATATTTTGGAGGTCCTGGCATGCTTTTTCCTACTACAAGGAATGTTTACATTTCTTGTAATAGGAAAAAAAGTGATCAAAATTTTTTTTTAAAAAAAGAAAGGTGTAAAAATAAAAATGAAAAAGTAAAATAAATAATTAAAAAATAATAAAAAATTTAAAGCGCACTGTTCTTGCGAGCTCGCGCACAGAAGCGAACGCATAAGTAAGTCCCGCCCACATATGAAAACGGTGTTCAAACCACACATGTAAGGTATCGCCGTGATCGTTAGAGCGAGAGCAATAATTCTAGCTCTCCTCTGTAACTCAAAACCGCTAACTTGTAGAATTTTTTAAACATCGCCAATGGAGATTTTTATGTTGTAAAGTTTGTCGCCATTCCGCGAGTGGACGCAATTTTAAAGCATAACATGTTGGGTATCATTTTACTTGGCGTAACATTATCTTTCACAATATGGAAAAAAAATGACCTAACTTTACTGTTGTCTTATTTTTTAACTCTGAAAAAAACTGAATTTTTAAAAAAACAATCGGCTTGTAAGACCGCTGCGCAAATATGGTGTGACATAAAGTTTTGCAATGGCTGCCATTTTATTCTCTAGGGTGTTAGAAAAAAAATATATAATGTTTGGGGGTTCTAAGTAATTTTATAGCAAAAAATCCTGATTTTAACTCGTAATCACCGAACTCCAAAAAGAGGCCCGGTCTTAAAGTTGTTTAACCACTTCAGCCAAGGATTTCCAGCTTTAGGACCGGAGCCCTTTTTGCGATTCGGCGCTGCGTCGCTTTAACTGACAATTGCGCGGTTGTGCGATGTTGTACCCAAATGAAATTTGCGTCCTTTTTTTCCCACAAATAGAGCTTTCTTTTGGTGGTATTTGATCACCTCTGTGTCATTTCTGATCGCCGCTATAAACAAAAGAAGAGCGACAATTTTGCAAAAAAACCCAAATTTCTTACTTTTTGCTAAAATACAAATCCAAAAAAAATATATAAAAAAACATTTTTTTTCACCGTTTTTGGCCGATTTATATTCTTCCTCATATTTATGATAAAAAAAATCGCAATCGGCGTTTATTGATTGGTTTGCGCAAAAGTGGTCGCGTTTACGGGTGATGAGAATTCATTTTTGGGGTTTTTATTTTTTTTATTTTTTACTAATAATGGCGGCGATTTGCGATTTTTAGCGGTACTGCGATATTTCAGCGGACATGTCGGAACGTTTTGACACTTTTTTGGGACCATTGGCATTTATACAGCGATCAGTGCTATAAAAATGCACTGATTACTGTGTAAATGCCATTGGCAGTGAAGGGGTTAACCTGCAGGGGGCGCTCTAAGGGTTAACTGTGTTCCCTGGGCGTGTTCTAACTGTGTGGGGACTGCCCTAACAGGAGAAGGGAAGTGGTCACAGCCTCCATGTACAGGAAGGCTGTGATCACAGCCCTTCCCCCTTCACAGAACGGAGGTCCGTGTTTACTTACACGGACCTCCGTTCTTTCACTCCGGGGGGGGCATCGCGGGTGGCCGGCGGAGATCGACTCCGCCGCACCCGCTCCCTGGCCCTCCCCGAACACAGTGAGCGTGCGGGCGCGCCTCCGGTGGCGCGCGCACGCTCACTAGGCTCGATCTCGCGGCCGCCGTCGTATGACGGCGATTTGCGTTACAGAGCCACTTTGTCGCCGTCATTTGCCGATCAGCCATCGGCAAACGGTTAAGAAAACTGTATGATGTCAATTTGCTTTTTCACCCCGAGACAGCTAGCAACAACACTTCCTGTTGGAGGCTGAAAAATGTAAAGCCACTGACTCGCAATAAGCAGCAGCGTTGTCAGCCTGCCAAGTGCACTGATTTATTCGGCCATTTGGCTTTCTATCGAAATAAACATGATAAGGCAAGCAAATGCTGCTAATTGTGAGGCAGTAGTTTCGCTTTGTACATTTTGGGTTCAAATATTCTTTACGTCATCATCATACACTTTTGCTTACTTTGGATTGCCTTCTAATTGAGGCTTGGATTTGTGCAACAGTGCAAGCGAAGTTCTGAGTGTAAAGTGCATAGTTTAACACAAGGATCAGCACAGTAAAATAAAGCTTTGAAACAAATCTATAATATTAGTGTAGTTTGAGTCAGTGTTGTCATTTTTGATTCCACTATATATAGTTAGTTTTAATCATTAATTATGTATTCCATTGGTTGTGTAGCGGTACCCTTGTATGGGCTACTGAGTGTTGTGGTCCGTCTTTCCCCCTGCCCAGCCAGGCACACAATTTCAAGAGGCATGAAACAGTCCTTGCGCTTGTTTTTTTGTATTTTTATGTATTTTTATTGAGGATAATTAACTTGGTTGGGGTAAGGGAATATGGGATGCCCACTTGATTGAAGAAGATATACGGGACTCAACTATATACACTGTCAGTATATACACCTCCACACTTCAGCTCTAGCACAACACTTGCTTGCAGACTATCTCTTCTTAACACCTCCAGCACATTACTTGTTTGCACTCCCAAAACCAGCTAGTACTGAGATTTAGGCCTGACACTGACTCAGCCAGGCCTTAGCAATTGCGCTTTGCAGGAAGGCCCCTATGGTGCAGCAAAAATATGGTAGTCCTTGTTGCTAGCGGCACTACAAGTGTCTACTGCTCCCAGTACCACCTCCTCAGGCACCGCCAGCCCTCCTAGTTGCAGCTGCCCCTCTCCATTGCCAGTGCCCACACAGTCCACTCTACTGGCTCTGCACCCATCCCAGACTGCAATCTCCCAGTCCTCTCAGGCATGCCTCCCCAGTCTGCTCCTGACTGCGTATCACTTACCAGCCCTCCTGGCTGTGTCTTGTTGTTCTTCCCTGGAGACTTGCCTGGCAGTGCTCTCTCCTGCTGTCCTCTCTTGCCCCCCTGTGCCTCCTGACCAGGAAACCTTCACATGTTCTTAGAGGGTCCCGTCCGCACCCGAGCCCAGGCCCAAGGTCAACACCCCCAGACTGGGGAGCTCCCTCAAAGGCCATGACAGCCTAGCACTCCATCTCTAGCTTCCAATCCGACAACTCCTCCCCAGCTGGGCTCACCCTATTTGAGGAGGCCTGCCCCCTGCCATTCCAAGTTGGTAATTGGTCAGGGCTCCTCAGAATACCAAGTCACAAACACAAAACCCTTCCTGCGCTCAGAGGGAAGGCATCTTCCACCCAATATTCCGATTCTTATTATAAGTAAGACTTGAGATAATGTACCACCTTGCTGCCACTGGTGAACTAGGGGTAGTTCAAATGCACTGTGCCAAAGACAAAAAAAAAAATGGCGCACTGGCCTAGCGCATTATCTTCAGATAAAAACCTTTTATTAAAAAGTTAAAAACATACTCACAAACAAGCTGTGAAATTGAACTTATCGAGCATTTGTGGAGTCCTTCCAATGCATGGCCCTGTGCTGTGCGGCTGGTTCTCTCACAAACAAGGATAACACGTTTCGAGGTTTCCACCTCTTCCTCAGAGCCTCCTCAGAATACCCCAGGCAGCTCCACCTTCCCTCTCCTCCTTCCTTTCCAGAAGATACCGGGATGCTCTGGAAAGAAGTGGGAGGTCTTGGTGATGCTGCCTGTGAGTCACCCAGCTCTACACTGAGTCACTCCCCAACTCAGATCAAAACAAACAGACAGACTTGGCTGCCAGCCAAGCATGTGAATTTGCCTATCCTAACAAAAACCTATTTATCTCCATTTAGCAAAAAAAGACAGTCACTTCCAGGGATCAGGGGACTTCTATGTTAAAGAGCAACAACGGTATCAGTATAGCTCTGAGGTAGGGGGTGCGCCCCCGAAACCTGTCAGCTTTTACCCCTTGTTGTTTTACAGCACATGTGTATGTGCTACCTCACACTGTGTGGTTTATGGTTCATTGAGAGTTGCATTTTGTAAGTACCCACTTTTGACTGTTTTTACTATTCATTAAACATCATTGGTAATGCACTTACTATGCGTGCATCTTCCTTTTTTGTTTTGTTTTTGTAGTTTCCATTTAGCAACCTACAGGTGCAATTCAAAGCATCTCCCTGAGCAGTCATTTGAAGGTGAATATTGTGTTTAAGATAAAAATGAGTTGCTTGTTTGTAATCCCAGGTAGAGGATTTAAATGATCAACTAGCAACGCTGTGGAGCATTAAAAACTTGGAGAGGAGTTTGGAAGTCAACCCTTAAATGTTGGCTGGGACCAGTATAGGGGAGGGTGGAGAGATGGAGATATAGGAGGTAGGTAGTTTGGTTACAGTAAGAAGATGGGGTAGAGAAAATATGTTAGGGTGGCTAGCCCTGAGCTAATATCCCCCAATAAATATACCAGAAGTGGATGTTATTGGGGTTATCCATTCAGGGGTAACATTGCTCGAACAGACTACCTCCAGTGTAATGACTGCTGTAGGAACAATAGGAGCAGGTGCATGGGCAAGAATAGACCGTGTCAGTACCTGGATCTAAACCTGCAACCTCTGCTATGTCTGGCAGTCTCTTCTTGCTGATCCACTGGAGATGCTGGACAACTCCACAAACAATTCCATGGACAATCTTGCCTTGAAGCTTGTTCCTGGTAAACCTTGAACTCTTTACTTCTCCCATTAACTTCCTGTTAAGCCATGCATTTGCACTTCCTGGTTGCCAGATTATTGTGCTCTCTCCAGCCAATATCTCGCTCTTGTCATTCCTACTTGTGTCCATATCTTCAATACCACTCCTTACTTACGTTTGGCTTGTTCCCCAACAATGCTTAAAATTGACCCCAAACCGCAACCACTTGTAACCGACCTTTGGCTTCTCCTTCGACTATGCTTCTGCTTGATCTCAACTTGCAACCTTTGACATGTTTACTGATGATGCTTCTGCTTGATCCCTACCTGCTGTATCTGCTACTGGACCCCGGCTTGCTCACCTCCTGTTGGGGGGATATTGAAGACCGAGACCTGGTACTAACATGCAGCAAAATGAATCTCCACATTCAGGAGCTCTAGTAAACACTGGTTAGTGCTTAGAAGATCCAGCTGCAATGGTACATATTGGTATGAATGACAGTAAGAGGTAGATAGAGCATCCAAAAAAATTATTTCAAGGACCTGGCTTAAACATAGGACCTCCAAAGTAATATTTTCAAAAAAAACTTCCTGTGCCACAAGCCACACCAGAAAGGCAGCAGGAGCTTAGAGAGTGGTACAAGTGTCTGAGAAACAAAAGCAAGAAGGAGAGATTTGGGTTTTTGGAGACTGTTCAAGTCAGCTGTGGGGGTGGATGACATCAACATGAGGAAGGTTCAGCTGTGTTGGGGGAGAAAAAGTTAGAGGCCTTGAGGATCTGTTAATCACAAAGCTATTAATCCACTCCCTGGTCATTTCTCGCCTCAACTACTGCAACTCCCTCCTCACTGGTTTACCTCTAAATAGTCTATACCCACTTCAGTCCATCATGAATGCTGCCGCCAGGCTCATCCACCTTAAAAACCGCTTGGCATCTGCTACACCCCTGTGTCAATCTCTACATTGGCTGCCACTCAATCAATGTATTAAATTCAAGATCCTAACAATAACTTATAAAGCAATTCACAACCTGGCCCCC
Source organism: Glandirana rugosa (assembly GCA_018402905.1). Lineage (NCBI taxonomy): Eukaryota > Metazoa > Chordata > Amphibia > Anura > Ranidae > Glandirana > Glandirana rugosa. Next base: position 300,080 of record BLSH010191992.1, read on the forward strand.
AGCTACATCACTAACCTGGTCTCAAAATACCAACCAAATCGATCTCTTCGCTCCTCCCAAGACCTCCAGCTCTCTAGCTCCCTTGTCACCTCATCCCATGCTCGACTCCAGAACTTCTCCAGAGCCTCTCCCATCCTCTGGAATGCTGTACCCCAATCTGTACGACTTTCTCATAGTTTGTCCACCTTCAGACGATCCCTGAAAACCTATCTCTTCAGAGAAGCCTATCTAGTTCCCACCTAACAACTGTACATGTATCTTCTCTATTAGCATATCCCCCACAGTTATCACCTCTTGTATCTCTTGACCTTCCCTTTTAGATTGATATAAAAAATGTTCAGCGCATGAGCATAAACGTGAAAATAAGCCCCCTGGTCGAGGCACTGAGAGTCAATTGAGAAAAAAACGTAAATCACAGACATGAAATCTACAAAAGAATATTGCAAAATATAGATGTAACCACACTGTAATATGGTAAGGTGAAGTTCAATAATATTAATCCACCAGTGGAGAAGTTTATCTCTTGAACGTGAAACAAAAAGTGTCTGAAGCGACTAAAAAGTAAATAAAACGTGAAAAAATCTTCAACTTGTGCAAGATGAAAACACCATGTATGAATAGGGTACTCTTACCAGAAATACCTGGTATACAGGCATGTAGGTCGGATTCCCAGGTCGTCAGGCATCCACAGAGTGAAGTAGAGATGAAAGACCTGTCGAACAACGACTTGAAGGGACCAGGCTGGTTTACAGGTATGCAGGTCGAATTCATATTGATTAATCATATGGATTAATATTATTGAACTTCACCTTACCATATTACAGTGTGGTTACATCTATATTTTGCAATATTCTTTTGTAGATTTCATGTCTGTGATTTACGTTTTTTTCTCAATTTACTCTCAGTGCCTCGACCAGGGGGCTTATTTTCACGTTTATGCTCATGCGCTGCACATTTTTTATATCCATCTGTAATCCAGTATTTTAGTATAATAAGTTTTTATTGGGAATATAAGCATAGTAAACAATATACCAATCAGGAAACAGAACACTGTTAACATATAGTTAGTTACAGCAGAGAAAAAAAGTGCACACGCTGAGTGCCAGGATATGAATGTACATCGAATCTTGAGGTACTATTTCAGAAAATTGTAAAATTATAAAACCGTAAAATGGCAACCCGATACCCCATAGGGGAAAGAGTGATATTAACATTTCGTAACTTAAATGGTAGAGATTGCCGCCACTTCAGGCTTTCCATAAAACCTATATTTGATGTCGACCCTGGGGCCAGCGCCCCTCCAGGCCCGCCCCAGCAGGGAACAAACTGCGGGCCCGAGGCAGACACGGCCCCAGCGTCTCCACACTGGAGGTGACTAGGCGTCACATCTTTCACCCTCAAAACTTACATCAAATGAATGAGAATTAGAACCTGGTGAAAATAAAACATCAACATGAGTATGAACATAAGTCTGAACCTGGATTTGCATTGTTATGGAAAATTATTGAATAAAAGGAAATAGAGGAAGAGGGGAGAGGGACATATAAAGAAGGTCAAGAGACTAGTGATTTAAGCTTTTCGGGGCCACATCATCCAATCTGAGTGGTATCTTTCAGCTCTACTTTCTCTGTAAGCTAAGATTTTTTCTAGCTGAGAGATGTCATTAACGATTCTTATAACCTCACTGACATTGGGTATATCATTGGTTCTCCACTTTCTCACCACAACTGATCGAGCCGCCATAAAGACATGCTTGGATAGCGATCTTAGAGAGACATGAATATGTGAGATATTAATTCCTAAAATTGCTTGTTCTATATTGGGTTTAATAAAGTTGCCTGTAACTTTGGAGATTAATTTAAAAATTTCATTCCAAAAACTGCGAAGGTGTTTACAGGACCAGAGTATGTGTAATAATGTACCGACTTGCCCACACCCTCTCCAACAAAGGTTTGAATTATTTTTAGAAAATTTAGCTAGTATGTAGGGCGTGTAGTGCCATCTTGATAGTATTTTTATGGAGAGTTCCCTGTAGTTGATGCACCTAGAGTATTTGTAGTTATGTTTAATTGCACCTAACCATTGTGCGTCCGAATAGCTCCTGCCCGTTTCTTCTTCCCATTTCTGTAAAGGTGAAGGTTTGCTAAACTTGGATTTGGAGTTTAAAGTGTTGTAAATCAGTGAAATGCCTTTGGATTTGGGATCCATGGAGTTTAGGAATTTCCAAATAGACTCGGTGATTCTGTAATCTTGAAATTCTTGTAGGCGCAGTAGCGAGACTATCCGTAAATAGGAACATTTTTCAGAGTTGGGTATGCCATAAGTAGATGATAGATTCAGGAAGGATCTAAGATTGTCACCTACATATAGATCTTGGAGATTATTTACGCCTTTGTTTTTCCATAGTGACAGGTCTATGTCTGGTATACACCATTCAATGATCTCTAGGGGGTTTGGAATTGTTATGGATAAATCGGGTAGGTCAGCTTGCTTAAGATTGTGTATAAGATATGTCCAAGCCTGGACAGTGGCTAATATTGTGGGGTGATCTGGAGGTATGCCCCTGGGATTATGTGTTCCAGACATTAGAAAGGACAGTGGAGATTTGTTTTTCATCCACGCCTTTTCAAGTTGGAACCAAGGCTTGGGAGGGAGATTGTTGAGCCATGATTTAAGTTGGTCCAAGATCGTGGCCATGTAGTAGTCTTTGAGGTCCGGGAGGCCTAGACCTCCCACCGAGGCATGCTTCCTCTGCATACCCGGTGGGTACCTTGCTTTTTTACCGTCCCAAATGAATTGAGATAGAAGTTTTTGCATGATGGAGAAAAAAGTATTAGGTATTGGGATGGGAAGGGTTCTGAACTTATACAGTAGTTTTGGTAGGAGATACATTTTATAGGCCGCTAGTCTGCCGGACCACGAAAGGTAATACGTTTTTATTCTGTTCATTTCTTTCTGCAGCTCTGGAATGAAAGGTTAAAAGTTTACTTTATATAAGTTCTTAACTGGTAATGTTAATTTAAAACCGAGGTAGGGCAATGGGGAGTCCAGCCAACAGTAGGGAAATTTCCGGGAGAGCTCTAGTTTCGTTTTGGGGCTAATAGCTATACTCAATATTTGTGATTTGGATGCGTTGATCTTGTAATATGCTATCTCACTAAATTGTCTTAGAGTCTCATGAACCTCCGGCAGAGAAGTAATCGGGTCTGTGACTGATAATATAACATCGTCTGCAAATAGCGAAATAGTATGTTTATGACCCTGAGAGGGTATGCCTTTTATATTTGGGTTGGATCTGATTTTCTCCGCTAGAGGTTCCATAAGCAGGACAAAAATTATTGGAGATAGGGGGCACCCCTGCCTGGTACCATTAGTAATTTTAAAATTCCTAGAAAATAGCCCTTCTGTAAATACAAATGCTGAGGGTGCGGAGTAGAGAGCTGAGATCGCTGACA
>BLSH010191992.1:322026-355951 GCA_018402905.1 Glandirana rugosa
AGACCACGGGGGGTAGGATTTTAAAGTGGTCGGCGGTGACCACTGCTCCCCCCTCTCTTACTACTCCCGTGTCTGACATGAACCCACGGACTCTCTTCTTTCCTCCTTTTACTCCTCCTCCTCCTCCGTGTTGAGGTTGCTCGGTTCTACAGGAAGTCCCCGGTCGAATTCCAGTCGGTGGGTTAACATAGTCTGGTGTCTCGAGGTGTCCACGTTCCGCGACTACAGAGGGGCGATCACAACTCGCTTGGGCCTGACATTGCAAGCCCAGGCATGGCTTGAAATCCCACAGGCACCGTGCCTGGGCCTGGGCCTGTAAAGTTTTTAGCAAGCCCAAGCCAGGCCCCAAGGACCGAACCCGAACGATTTTTGAAATGTCCGGGTCCGGGTCCGTGCCACGGACACCCTAAAGTTCGGTACGGACCCGAACGTTACAGTCCGGGTTCGCTCAACACTAGCGGGGAGACATCAGCGCCTTGCACCTGTGGAGCTCTGTGGTCTGATACAATTGGGTGGCTGACCTTAAGCTGGCCCCTGAAGGACATCTTGGCTCGTTGGAGTTGTGCCTCCTCCTCCTCCTCATTTTCCTCCTTTCTTCTCTCAGGCACCCAAGTACAGTCTGTGCCCTCATCATTCTCTCCCCCCTCGTCACCAGTGGCGGCTGGTGAAATTTTAGGATGGGGGGCACCAGACCACGACCTTCCTTTTTGACCCCTCCCACTTCTCATAAGCCCCACCTCTTATAGTTTCCAGCCCTTGTGTCAGGAGTATACATCCCAGCATCACCAGATAGGGGTATACAGCATCACCAGATAGGGGTATACAGAGTCACCAGATAAAGGTATACAGAGTCACCAGATGGGGGTATACAAAGTGACCAGATAGCAGTATACACTTACAGAGCACCAGATAGCAGTATACAGAGTCACCATATAGCAATATACAGAGCCCCAGATAGCAGTATACAGAGACTCAGATAGCAGTATACAGAGTCACCATATAGCAGTATACAGAGTAATCACGCAGCCAGCATGTCCGCCACAGTCCCGCCCCCACCCACAGCATCCAATGCCAGTCAGTCACTGGCTCAGTGCAGCCAATCAGACTATGTGTGTGCGCCTGTTCAGCGCACACACATAGTCTTTAATGACTGACCAATTGGCTCACTACTTGCTGTCAGCAGACAGCAAGGAGCTGAGAAAAAAAAGGTCAATATACCGGCGCCTCCTGTAGGGGTTCGGGCTGACTTTTTTTTTTCTTGTCAGCGGCGGGGAGGCGGCGCCCAAGTGCCCCTTATTGACCAGCCGCCACAGATCTTCACTGGAGCAAACTTGGCAGTATGCTGCAGCTGGGGGGAACATGACTGCTAGTTTATTGTGCTTCTGGGGCACCCCCTGTCTCTAGGCTCACGCTACTCCCTTCCTCAACCTGGGCACCAACATCGGAGCCTTCAAATTGCTGGGCATCCTCCATCAGCATGTAACCGACACTATGGTCGAATAATTCTGGTGACTCCTCCATCCATGATGGTGGGGCTACAGAAGGATTAACTGTGGACAAGGATCCGGAGGAATAGGCCGATTTGCCAGCTGCGTTGGAAGGCAAACTTGTATGAGCCTGGGTGACAGGATGAGGAGGGTGAGGACGGCTTAGTTATCCACTCCACCAACTCTTCTGCATGTTGTGGCTGAATAGCACGGCCAACAGCAGAAAAAAAGGACAAGTGTGACCCGCCTGCAGAGGATGCACCATGTCTGCCACCACCACTTTTCACTGAAGACACAGAGGCAGCTTGCTCTCTTTTAGTGGCCTGGGAGCATCTGCCTCTCCTTTGTGGCCTTCCTGACATGATGGGGATTTTTTTAACACAGCACTACACTGTATTATATACCGTACACATCGAATGCACTGATATATAGTGTACACTCAATACACCGTGTCTATATATATATACCGGTACTAGACTGTATAGATTTTAATACACTACGTCAAGTATACTATATACCGTACGTACAACCTCGAATGCACTGATATATAGTGTACACTCCATACGCTGTGTGTATATATATTCTAGACTGTATATATTTTAACCACTACAGATCCGCGCTATAGCCGAAAGACAGCTACATCGCGGATCTGAATTGCCGGGGGAACGTCCATGGACATCCACCCCTTTGTGCGCTCCCCGCGCCCACTCACAGCCGGCGGGGGCATGCTCTCGTGCACGCCGCACACTGACTTTTTTTTTTCTCAGCGGGGGGAGGCGCCCCTTATTGACCATCCGCCACTGCAAAACACTGTGTGTGTATATATATACTAGACTATATATTTTAAGACACCATGTCAAGTAGTGTACTATATACCGTACACCCCCGAATGCACTGATATATAGTATATAGTCTACACTCAATACACCGTGTGTATATATATATATATATATATATATATATATATATATATATATATACTAGACCATATATATTTTAATATACCACGTCAAGAGTACTATATACCGTACGTACACCCCTGAATGCACTGATATATAGTGTACACTCAATGCGCAGTGTGTACACCCCTCACATTTTTGTAAATATTTTATTATATCTTTTCATGTGACAACACTGAAGAAATGATACTTTGCCACAATTTAAAGTAGTGAGTGTACAGCTTGTATACCAGTGTAAATTTGCTGTCCCCTCAAAATAACGCAACACATAACCATTAATGTCTAAACCGCTGGCAACAAAACTGAGCACACCCCTATGTCACGTACCTGGTGGTTGAGCCTGACTTATGCGGGGGCAACCTCTCTTACGGCCCTGGTTCGTGAGCCCCTGATAGTGGGGACAGGGAGCTCAGGAGCACAGGGGGGCACGAGGGCTGGACTTGGTCACTGGTGGTAGGGGCAGGTCCACAGGAGCTCATGCAGCAGAAGAGTGGTGGTACAGGCCAGGTCATCAACAGGCGGGCAAAGCAGTACAGATGAGGCAGGCAGGCGGGTAGTCGGGTACAGGCAGGGTCGGCAACGTGCAGGCAGATGAGGTACAAGGATCAGACAGAACAGTGGTCATAAACAAGCAGAGGTCAGGGCAGGCAGATAGCAAACAAAGTTCATATTGGTAGCCAGGGTCACATGTGCAGGAAGTCTGTCTAGAACAACGCTGGGGGATCACAGGAACGGGAACGCTATAGAATGGACAGCACAAGCTGCTGGGTGCAGGACGTTCAAATAGGGCCGTCTGGCGCCGTTTCCAGTGTGCGCACGCACGGACGCGTGCGAACACGCACAGGTGCGCGCGCGGACCCGTCCCTGGCAGGTTCCTTACACCCTAAGTGAAAATGTCCAAATTGGGCCCAATTAGCCATTTTCCCTTCCCGGTGTCATGTGACTCGTTCGTGTTACAAGGTCTCAGGTGTGAATGGGGAGCAGGTGTGTTAAATTTGGTGTTATCGCTCTCACTCTCTCATACTGGTCACTGAAAGTTCAACATGGCACCTCATGGCAAAGAACTCCCTGAGGATCTGGAAAAAAGAATTGTTGCTCTACATAAAGATGGCCTAGGCTAAAAGAAGATTGCCAAGACCCTGAAACTGAGCTGCAGCATGGTAGCCAAGACCATACAGCGGTTTAACAAGACAGGTTCCACTCAGAACAGGCCTCGCCATGGTCGACCAAACAAGTTGAGTGCACATGCTCAGCGTCATATACAGAGGTTGTCTTTGGGAAATAGACATATGAGTGCTGCCAGCATTGCTGCAGAGGTTGAAGGAGTGGGGGTCGGCCTGTCAGTGCTTAGACCATACGACGCACACTGCATTAAATTGGTCAGCATGGCTGTCATACCAGAAGGAAGCCTCTTCTAAAGATGATGCACAAGAAAGCCTGCAAAGTTTGTTGAAGACGGTATATATTTTAGTACACCACGTCAAGGGTACTATATACCGTATGTACACCAGCGAATGCAGTGATATAGTTTACACTCAGTATGCTGTGTGTATATATCTATATATATATATCTATATATATATAGTTATACAGGTGCTGGTCATATAATTAGAATGTCATCAAAAAGTTGATTTATTTCACTAATTCCACTCAAAAAGTGAAACTTCTATATATTATATTCATTCATTACACACAGACTGATATATTTCAAATGTTTATTTATTTTAATTTCGATGATTATAACTGACAACTAAGGAAAATCCCAAATTCAGTCTGAGAAAATTTGAATATTACTTAAGACCAATGCAAAGAAAGGATTTTTAGAAATCCTGGCCAACTGAAAAGTATGAACATGAAAAGCATGAGCATGTACAGCACTCAATACTTAGTTAGGGCTCCTCTTGTCTGAATTACTGCAGCAATGCGGCGTGGCATGGAGTCGATCAGTCTGTGGCACTGCTCAGGTGTTATGAGAGCCCAGGTTGCTCTTATAGTGGCCTTCAGCTCTTCTGCATTGTTGGGTCTGGCATATCGCATCTTCTTCTTCATAATACCCCATAGATTTTTGTATGGGGTTAAGGTCAGGCAAGTTTGCTTGCCAATTAAGAACAGGGATACCATGGTCCTTAAACCAGGTACTGGTAGCTTTGGCACTGTGTGCAGGTGCCAAGTCCTGTTGGAAAATGAAATCTGCATCTCCATAAAGTCGGTCAGCAGCAGGAAGCATGAAGTGCTCTAAAACTTCCTGGTATATGGCTGCGTTGACCTTGGACCTCAGAAAACACAGTGGACCAACACCAGCAGATGACATGGCACCCTAAACCATCACTGACTGTGGAAACTTTACACTGGACCTCAAGCAACGTTGATTGTGTGCCTCTCCTCTCTTCCTCCAGGATCTGGGACCCTGATTTCCAAAGGAAATGTAAAATTTACTCTCATCAGAGAACATAACTTTGGACCACTCAGCAGCAGTCCAGTCCTTTTTGTCTTTAGCCCAGGCGAGACACTTCTGATGCTGTCTGTTGTTCAAGAGTGGCTTGACACAAGGAATGCGACAGCTGAAACCCATGTCTTGCATACGTCTGTGCGTAGTGGTTCTTGAAGCACTGACTCCAGCTGCAGTCCACTCTTTGTGAATCTTCCATACATTTTTGAATGGGTTTTGTTTCACAATCCTTTTACACTTTTTTCTACCACATCTTTTCCTTCCCTTCGCCTCCCTATTAATGTGCTTGGACACAGAGCTCTGTGAACAGCCAGCCTCTTTTCCAATGACCTTTTTGTGTCTTGCCCTCCTTATGCAAGGTGTCAATGGTCGTCTTTTGGACAACTGTCAAGTCAGCAGTCTTCCCCATGATTGTGTAGCCTACAGAACTAGACTGAGAGGCCATTTAAAGGCCTTTGCTGGTATTTTGAGTTAATTAGCTGATCAACGTGTGGCACCAGATGTCTTCAATATTGAACCTTTTCACAATATTCTAATTTTCTGAGATACTGAATTTGGGATTTTCCTTAGTCGTCAGTTATAATAATCAAAAAGAAATAAACATTTGAAATATATCAGTCTGTGTGTAATGAATGAATATAATATACAAGTTTCGCTTTTTGAATGGAATTAGTGAAATAAATCAACTTTTTGATGATATTCTAATTATATGACCAGCACCTGTATGTATGTATATATATATTTATATTAGACTGTATATATTTTAATACACCAGGTCAAGTGTACTATATATCGTACGTACACCCCCGAATGCACTATAATGCACTGATATATAGCATACACTCAATACGCTGTGTATATTAAGGAAAATTGTTTTCATACTTACCATAATTTTCCTTTCCTGAATCCTCCTCATGTCAGCCTACTATGGGTCAGCTCTGCCCCCTCTGACCCCTTCAGGACAACCTCTTTTCAAGCCTATAAGAGGCGGCTGTCTGCCCCATGCAGTGTTCAGTTTACCCACCTCGCGACGGACTTTGGGTGGGAGTCCCTCAGCTGACATGAGGAGGATACAGGAAAGGAAAATTACAGTAAGTATGAAAACAATTTTCCTTATTCCTGGACCTCCTCATATCAGCCTACTATGGGATGTAGCAAGCAATCAACCACATAAGGGGAGGGAAAGACACAAATAATTAGAATCATAAACCGATATCAATTATTTTAAAGGCCGCCAGCCGCCAACAGAACAGTAGACCCAAAAGCTTCCGATGCCGTCAGAGTTACATTCACTCTGTAGTGCTGAATGAAGGTATTAGGTGCACTCCAGCTAGCTGCCCTGCACACTGCTTCTGCTGACACCCTAGCGTATGATGCCCAGGAAGCTGCCATGCCTCTCGTAGAATGTTCTTTGGCCTCCAATGGTGGAGGATATCCCAAATCTCTATATGCCATCTGGTTAGTTTTTACGATCCATGAAGACACCATTCTAGGCGGCATAGCCATGCCTTTCCTGGAGCCACCGGGAAAAATTAAGAGCTGATTTTGTCTCCGGAAATCCTTAGTTCGCTCTAGGCATATTGATAAGGCCTGCACTAAATCCAGCCTAGTCCATTCATCTTTCGAGTTACTATCCTGGAAAGCCAATAAGTCCGATTCTCAATTAATGTGCAAAGCCGATGCTACTTTTGGAAAACAACTTGGGACCGGTCTGAGTACCAAATAAAATTAAAAAAAAACCTTTAAAAATAGAGACCTTTCCATGTGTTCTTCAGTGCTATAGAGGCAGGCAGGAGGACCAAGGATACCTGGGAACACATAGACAGCCAGAGATCTTTCCAGCGACCCAAGGTAACAGCCATTTTGAGATCCCACATCACTTACCACAGAGTGTTTTTTTAAACAAACTGGAACGACAGGTGCTGTAATCACAGAAGAGAAGCAGGAACCAGAGCATGGGAGAGCGTGTTCCTATCATACCAAGAAGTGGCCACTCTCAGCAACCTCCTGAGAGTCCCTGTGGGACTACAAGCCTCAGCCTGCCTGCTGTTTCACCAATCCGCCGCACAGCCCATACCAGCAGTGTTTAACTGCTCTCTAGAGGCTGATGTACACAGGCAGTCATTTACACTGCCGAACCGAGACCCAGCACCATGGGTACCACCACAAAGGGAGATTTACAGCCCAGACAGGGGGTCCTCTGAACTCAGGAGAGGCATGAACCTGAGCAGGATTGATTTCAAGGTTTTGCAGTAAGTCTCCTACCGTGCTTCTTGTTGTGTGTATATATATATATATATATATACTGTATTTTTTTTTTTTAAGAGGCGTCCGGAGCGAGGACAAAAAAAGAACACGGCATAGGGGCCGACAGCCACCTCTTATAGGCTTGGAAAGAGGTTGTCCTGAAGGAGTCAGAGGGGGGGAGCTGACCCATAGTAAGCTGACATGAGGAGGTCCAGGAAATAAAGAGTGTATATATATATATATATATATATATATATATATATATATATATTAGACTGTATATATGTATATATACAATATTTCACAAAAGTGAGTACACCCCTCACATTTTTGTAAATATTTTATTATATCTTTTCATGTGACAACGCTGAAGAAATTACATATTTCATATACATATACACTTGCTACAATGTAAAGTAGTGAGTGTACAGCTTAATAGTATTAATAGTGTTCATTTACTGTCCCCTCAAAATAACTCAATACGCAGCCATTAATGCCTAAACCGCTGGCAACAAAAGTGAGTACACCCCAAAGCAAAAATGTCCAAATTGGGCCCAATTAGCCATTTTCCCTCCTTGGTGTCATGTGACTCATTAGTGTTACAAGGTCTCAGGTGTGAATAGGGAACAGATGTGTTAAATTTGGTGTTATTGCTCTCACTCTCTCATACTGGTCACTGGAAGTTCAACATGGCACCTCATGGCAAAGAACTCTCTGAGGATCAGAAAAAAAGAATTGTTGCTCTACATAAAGATGGCCTAGGCTATACAAAGATTGCCAAGACCCTGAAACTGAGCTGCAGCACAGTGGCCAAGACCATACAGCGATTTAACAGGACAGGTTCTACTCAGAACAAGCCTCACCATGGTCAATCAAACAAGTTGAGTGCACGTGCCCAGCATCATATCCAGACTTTGTATTTAAGAAATAGATGTATGAGTGCTGCCAGCATTGCTGTAGAGGTTGACGGGGTGGGGGGTCAGCCTGTAAGTGCTCTGACCATACGCCACACACTGCATCGAATTGGTCTGCAATGCTGTCGTCTAAAGATGATGCACAAGAAAGCCCACAAACAGTTTGCTGAAGACAAGCAGACTAAAGACATGGATTACTGGAACCATGTCCTATGGTCTGATAAGACCAAGATAAACTTATTTGGTTCAGATGGTGTCAAGCGTGTGTGGCAGCAAGCAGGTGAGGAGTACAAAGACAAGTGTGTCTTGCCTACAGTCAAGTATGCTGGTGGGAGTGTCATGGTCTGGGGCTGCATGAGTGCTGCCAGCACTGGGGAGCTACAGTTCATTGAAGAAACTATGAATGCCAACATGTAATGTGGCATACTGAAGCAGAGCATGATCCCCTCCCTTTGGAGACTGGGCCGCAGGGCAGCATTCCAACATGATAACGACCCCAAACATACCTCCAAGACAACCAATGCCCTGCTAAAGAAGCTGAGAGTAAAGCTGATGGACTGGCCAAGCATGTCTCCAGACCTAAACGCTATTGAGCCTCTGTGGGGCATCCTCAAATGGAAGGTGGAGGAGTGGAAGGTCTCTAACATCCACCAGCTCTGTGATGTCCTCATGGAAGAATGTAAGAGGACTCCAGTGGCAACCTGTGAAGCTCTGGTAAACTCCATGCCCAATAGAGTTAAGGCAATTGTGGAAAATAATGGTGGCCACACAAAATATTGACACTTTGGGTCAGTATTGGACATTTTCACTTAGGGGTGTACTCACTTTTGTTTCCAACGGTTTAGACATTAACCACTTCCGTACCACCAGACATCATATGATGTCCTTGGGTTTAAGTGGAGATATCTGAATGGTGCCTGCAGCTGCAGGCACCATTCAGATACCATTTTTTACAGCCGGCGATTCTCTTTCAGATAAAAGTGATCTTAGTGATGGATTTGCCGCAAGATCACTTTTATCGGTGGCGGGAGAAGTGCCCACCCCCCCACCACTTTCCCGCCATCTCCATCACTTACCGGACCTTCGGCAACGGCGGAGATGATCGGGTCCGTTCCCCCCCCTGCACTGGAAGCCAAGTGAGCGGAAGATGCCGTCCACTTGGCTCCATAACATTGCAGGGCAGAAGCGACGTCACACGTCGCTTCCGCCCAACGGTCTTAAAGGGCCCATTTTTTTTAATCTAATCTAATATTTGTTTCACAATAATCAGCTAGCTATACTGAACTGCCTGCACGTCGCTAGCTAAGCTCACTGTCCCTCTATCCACCGTAACACACACTACATAGAGCCGCTGTACAAATGGCTTTATATAGTGTGGGGTGTGGATTGAGGTTGCTGAGCAGTGATTGGCTAAAGGCACCCTGCCTTTAGCCAATCATATCTCTCACAGCAGAACGCTCTGTGATTGGCCAAAGCATGCAGGTCATGTGCATGCATTGGCCAGTCAGCGGGCGGCCAAGGCATGCATTATGGGGAGCTCGAAGTTCCAGCGAATGCCCCATAATGTTCTAATGTTCACGAACGGGTGAACGCCCGTTGTTCGAGTCGAACGGAATAGCGGGCCCATCTCTAAAACCTGGTTGTTAAGGAGCGGCGCCAGGAAGCTGGCTGCGGCATCCTTAACAATCGATGAGTCATCAGCTGTCAATGGGATTCCCTGCTGACAGCTGAATAATAAAAAAAACATTTGCTGGTAAAAATAGTTTTTTTTTTAAATAGCCGGGTGCTGGCAATTGCAACCCCGAGTCAATTTAAATGTGATTTGACTTGTTTTTTTTTTTCTTTAGAAGTGTAAGTTTTGCTGCAGCATTTTTTGCATTGATACATGTCTCCCAGGGCAGCACTCGAACCCCCGATGCTCCTTATATGGTCAATTATTTGCATATAAACCTTCAAAATGGGCACTTTTGAATTTTCATGTTCGGCTCACAAAGACTTCAATGGAGTTTGTGGTTCAGGGCAGAGCTTTTCCCCTGTTCAGGAGTTCTGCTGTTAACCGAATGGGGGGTTTTTGACCCAACTCTAAATGATCATTAGACAACAAATGTATTAAACCAGTTTTTCTCTTTAAGTTATACAAACAAAAGGACAAGTTTGATGGCCAGTACAGTAATACTAATAACAAGGTACGAATGTACCTCTGTGGCTGAAATAAATCCAGGTTCAAAACAGATTGGACAAAGCTACTGTAAATATATCACAAGGACAAGGAGAGCTTAATTCTGTTATAGCCAACCCATTGTTTTCTAATTTTAAGGACATCTTTCAGACTGGAAGATTTATGCCAGGAAATTACAGAGCATTCAGCCTAACATCAATAGTATGTAAAATATCTGAGGTAAGGGACTAGAGGGTATATTCAAGAATTTATTAGGTATATAAGTGTCAGCATTTTGGTTTTTTAAGATTGTTCTTTGGGGAGGTGAGAAGGAATTTAGATCATGCCAGTGGCTGCCAGTGGATATAGTATATCTGGATTTTGCTATGCATTCAAAACTGTACCTCATAAATATTTAATTTATATAATAATATCTATTAGTGGGGTCATCTAAGAGAATTTATGATGCGCATTAATATGATTTACTTCTAGGTCACAGGTTTAACAGCATACAATGGCAATCTGCTGCTAACAAATCTAGCAGAATATTGTCTTATATTTAAAATGGCTTTACATTCCAGAGATAAATCCATAGTTCTACCCCTACAGTATATCAAACAATGGTTCAGCCTCATCTTGAATATGCAGTTCAGTTTTAGTCATCAATCCATAGAAAGGATGTCCTTGAACTAGAATGAATGCAGAGAAGAGACAAAATTAAGGGGGTTGGAGGACCTCACTTATGAGGACCATTTACAAAAATGTCATTTATTCTCTTTAGAGATGTGCTTAAAGAAGAATATAATCATGATTTATGAACATTCCAAAGGTGATTATATGAACTGTAATAACTAGTTTACTGTAAGGTCCCTGAAGAAGACATGTTTCCACAATTTAAGACTGGACAGTTTGGTTTAAACCCCAAATGAAAAATGGATTATATTACAGCTTACCAATCATTAGATGTGGTGATTGATTTCGTTTCCTTTTTAGGCTTTTTTCCCTATGTTTTTACTTAGTGATTTAGACAGTAACTCTCCTTCTGTATTAGAGTGTCTACACTCTAATACAGAGGTCTCCAAACTATGGCCCTCCAGTTGTTCAGGAACTACAATTCCCATCATGCCTAGTCATGTCTGTGAATGTTGGAGTTTTACAATGCCTCATGGGATGTGTATCTCCACAAGAGCCGGAGGGCCAAAGTTTGGAGATCCCTGCTCTAGACTATGGGTGCTCAACCTGTGGCTATCCAGCTGTTGCAGAACTACAAGTTGTATGCCTTTGCCTTTAGGAGTCTAGCTTGTAACTGTCAGCCATGCAATGCCTCATTTGTATTTCCACAATAGCTGGAGGGTCAGAGGTTGAGAACCCATGCTCTAAAATGAAGGAGCAACAGAGACACCTTTGGACAATAGCATTGGTAATCTGGGGGAGGGGCTGTTTGATGTATTAGCAGATGTAGATACACTAACAAATTGAAGCCAATCTCTCTCACACTTTTTAAGCATTTACAGTATTCTTTGAAATAAACTACATTTTCACATAAATAAATAAAAGTGGACCATTGTAAGCATCCCAGTTAGTGGTAAATAAAAACTAACTGCTACAGCTGCAGGGCAGCTTCTTCTGTTGAAAAACAATAGACTAATGGCTCGTACACACGGGACGCCGATCGTGCGTACGACCGTGTTGAATCGTACGTTGACGGTCGTATGTAGCCTACTGACATGCACACGACGGTCGTACATACAACTTGCGGCCGGCCGAACGTGATGACGCGAACGAGCGTATAATGAGGAAGTAGCGTCACCTTTTGGGCTCCTTCATCTAATTTCATGTTAGTTGAAGTGGACTTGGCGCATGCGTGTTTAGCACAATACAACTTTGTTGAACACAGCTGCTCTACACACGATACAACGGTCGTATGCGAGCTTGTTGACACGACCAAGTTTTCTAGTCTGCACATACAACTCCCACGAACGACCGTCGTATGTTCAACTGTTGAAAGCACGGCCACAGACGATCGATTCTGCATACAACGGTCGTGAGTACGACGTGTTGAACACGATCGTCGTCCCGTGTGTACGAGGCTTTACTGGCCAGATCACCAAGTGAAAGTAAGGGAAGGAAAGTCTAACAAAGAAAATGAATGCAGCCACCACTTCTAAGAATTAATAAGCTGCACTATAATAAATGTTTGGTTTGGGATGTAATACCACTTTAAACTGAGAAAAAGGTTCTTTACTTTTAGAGCAGTGAAAAAAGTGGAACTCTCTTCTTCAGGAAGGGGTATTAGTTGAGTGTTCAAAAATTAAAATAAAACTATTTACATAATAACAGGACTATGGGGATGTTTAAATTCAATAATAGGTTTATTCATGGCTTTATCTGATCGCCAGTACGGGGTCAGGAAGAACATTTTTTTCATCCCTTTTACAACTGGCCTATATCTTTTTCAACCTTATCAACTATGTAAATATGCAACTATGAGATTTTCCCAGCAGGCTTCCTGGGACAACCCCTCGTGAACAGAGTGGTGTTCAACAGCACTGGCATCATGAAAGGTAAGTATATACTGATTTCTTTTGCAGGTACACCTCTGTTACCCTTTTACATTTTCTGATGATGTCACTATAAAGTCTAGCAAATGCCGAAGAATTTAAAATGCAGAATTTTCTGCAATACTCACATTCTCTCCAGTGCTGCCTCCGGTATGATTGGTTGTTTTGTGTGTTTTTCTCCTATTACAGCATTGGGACTGACACTTTGGCAATTAGCTGGAGTTTGAATTTAAATTCTAAGTATGTTTGTGGCTGTTAGGAGGAGGATCATATTCTCATAATAGTACCACCACTGTCTGGCTATTACGCACCTTTACTGACCCCACTCCCACCCAACCCTGCCACTCCATTCACCTATTGGAAATCTTGGATCTACCAAGTACTTCTGGATATAGGGGAGCATGTCCTCTTCTCCCCTTCCTCCCAGAATGCAGTGCTTTAGCCTGAGTGAGCTGAGTCCTGATCTTTGTCACGTGGGGAGGGGAAAAGGTCATGATATTTTGAAATCTGACATTGGCGACCTGAGCTTAAACAGTAAATGGGCTTTTGCAGGTGAAAAGGGCAGAAGGAGAGTGGTGGGTAGGTTAACATCAGTGGGTGGTGGAGTGGACAATCTAGAGCAGTGGTTCTCAACCCTGTCCTCAAGTACCCCCAACAGGCCGTGTTTGCAGGTTTTCCTTCATCTTACACAGGTGCTTTAAATCAGAGTCAATGGCTTGGTATTTTGGACAGCTGTTTTATCTAAGAGAAACTCCCAAAACATAGCCTGTTGGGGGTACTTGAGGACAGGGTTGAGAAACACTGATCTAGAGAACTTGATTGAACAAATTTATAGAATCACTTTAGCCAGAGCTTCCACTATGCCTTTGGTCCACATTTTCTAAAAAAAATCTCCATGTAAAATTGTCCTTCAACCACTTTTTGTTTGTACCAATTACCTTACTTTATCTCTTCACATTATATCTTTCAGCCTTGTCTGCAGGGCTTGGTCTTTATCTGCAGGAGGTCCTCTTTGCAGCAACAGGTGATTCCGTAAATGTCTCCTGTTTGGCTGACAGTGATTCACTAATGAAGATTAGAAAGTTCTACTGGTTTCGGAGAGTTTGGAAAAAGCCTGAGACCCTGGAAAAAATTACAGATTGTAGACAAAGCAATACCACAGAGAAGTACAGCTGTAAGCAGGAAGACACCAGCCCTCTTCTAGAAGTGAACAACATAAGCACACTGGACTCTGGAATATATTACTGTGCTTTCTACCTGAGACATAATATTACTTTTGGTAATGGAACAACCCTTATTGCCAGAGGTCAGCCATGTTTACATACTATTTTACTATAATACTATTTTACATAGAACTTTATATAGGTTTAAAGCTCAATTTAGTTCTTATGTATTAGCTGAGTAAATACTATCACATTTGATTTTACAGTGGACTATGGACTAGATATTTATCCATTTTCAAAGTGGCCCTGGACTTAAAATTTCCTGTTATAGGAAATGTCTAGAAATGTTAATTATGCCTATGCAATAACTTGAAAGATTTACCTTTTGTCTTAATTTCCTCCTAGAAATGTCACTATTGTGCCAGACCAAATTTTTGAGGTAGTAAAAAAAACACACAATGAGGGAATTTACTATAGCGAGAGTGCTTCCAGACATTATTGTCAAAGCTTACTTGAACAAGTCAAAGTTAGAAGCAATGCACAGCTACACCAGATTCTGAGTGCTCCAGTTTTAGTAAATCTCCCCCAATATAATTTATAGGCAAAGGTCACACTCTTGCTACACCCCTATTAGACATAATATTATTGGTTAACCCCAAGGGTGCTTTTTAAGGATGGGCTGAACACCCCCCTGTTCGGTTTGTAGCAGAACTCCCGAACAGGGGAACTGTTCTAACGCGAACAACAGCGAACCCATTGAAGTCTATTGGAGAAGAACAGGAAAATCAAAAAGTGCCCATTTTGAAGGCTTATATGCAAGTAATTTGCCATAAAAGGGGTATGGGGTCTGGGTACTGCCCTGGGGGCATGTATCAATATATTTTTTTAAAAAACAATCGCTTTTTCAGGAGCAGTGATTTTAACCACATCAGCTCTGGAAGAATTTCCCCCTTAATGCCTAGAGCACTTTTTGCGATTCAGCACTGTGTCGCTTTAACAGACAATTGCGCGGCCGTGCGACGTTGTACCCAAACAAAAATGATGTCCTTTTTTCCCACAAATAGAACTTTCTTTTAGTGGTGTTTTATCACCTCTGCGGTTTTTATTTTTTGCACTAGAAACCAAAAAAGAGTGACAAATGTATTCATCAGTTTAGGCCGATATATATTCTTCTACATATTTGTGGTAAAAAAAAAAATCACAATTGGCGTATATTTATTGGTTTGCGCAAAAGTTGCAGCGTTTACAAACCATGAGAATTAATTTATAGGGTTTTTACTATTTTTTTTTTTTTTTACTAGTAATGGCGGCGATCTGTGATTTTTATCGGGACTGCGATATTGCAGTGGACAGATCGGACATTTTTGACACTTTTTTGAGACCATTGACATTTATACAGCAATCAGATCTAAAAATAGCCACTGATTACTGTATAAATGTCACTGGCAGGGAAAGGGTTAACCTGCAGGGGGCAGTTTAGGGGTTAACTATGTTCCCTATGTGTGTTCTAACTGTATGGGGGCTGGGCTGGCAGGGGCATAATAGATCTAACTGATCCCGATCACAGGGATCAGTAATCACTGTCATGCCGCCTGACAGAGCGGGTTTACATTGGCGGTTTCCTGCTTTTCTTCTGTAGCAGGCGATCGCGGGTCCTGACCCGCAGCCCCCTAGCTGTGCGTGCGCGAATCGCCATTTATAAATGATGATTTGCGCTATCGAGCCACACTGCCACAGTACATGTATGCGACGTGGTCAGGAAGGGGTTAATTATGCTTAACCACTTCAATACTATGCACTTAGAACACTTTACTACCAGACCAATTTTCAGTTTTCAGTGCTGTTGCGCTTTGAATGACAATTGCGCGGCCGTGCGACGCTGTACCCCATCAAAGTTTTTATCATTTTGTTCCCACAAATAGAGCTTTCTTTTGGTGGTATTTGATCACCCCTGAGGTTTTTATTTTTTGCGCTACAAATAAAAAAAGACCGAAAATTTTGAAAAAAAAAAAAAAAATTCTCTATTTTTGTCACAAAACTTTGTAAATAAGTAAATTTTCTCCATCACTGGTGGGCACTGATGAGGCTACACTGACGGGCACTGATGTGGCAGTACTGATTGGCACTGATGAGGCGGCACTGATGACGTGGCACTAATGATGAGGCACTTATATGCAGCGATGATGAGCACTGTTAGGCGGCACTGTTAAGCAGCACTGACAGGTACTGAGAGGTGGCACTGATATACAGCACTGATGGGCACTGATATGCAGCACTGACGGACACTGCTAAGCGGCACTGATGGGCACTAATAGACAGCACTGATTGGCACTCATAGGCGGCACTGGGCACTGATAGGTGGCACTGATGGGCACTGGTAGGTGGGCACTGGTAGGTGGCAATGGTGGGCACTGATGTGTGGCACTGGTATGCATTGATAGGGGCACTGGTGGGCACTGATAGGGGCACTGGTGGGCACTGGTGGGCATATACATTAATAGGGGCTCATTCCCTGGTGGTCTAGGGTGGCATCTGAAGGTGGCACTGAGTGAAGGTGGACCTGAGCAGTATGTCACTTACCTGGTGGTCTAGGGGGGTCTCCCTGGTGGTCCAGATCGGCTCCCTGGTGGTCCCTGGTCGGCTCCCTGGTGGTCCTGGGTGGGCACATCACTGGGCAGGCTCCCTGGTGGTCTAGGGTGGCGATCCGAGGGAGGGCTGTGCTGATAAATCATCAGCACAAACCCTCCCTGTCAGGGATGCAGCCGATCGGCTCTCCCCTCATCAGGTCTGCAGACCTGAGTACAGGAAAGCCGATCGAAGCACTTTACCGAGATCGGCATTGCGGGGGTCAGACTGACCCCCCACACCACCGATCACTGCGATGCGCGCCCCCCCGGGCATGCGGCGGCTTGTTATCCTGAGGACGTCATATGACGTCCAGTCAGGATAACTCAGCCACTTCCCGGCCGTCATTCTGCATACGGCGGTCGGGAAGTGGTTAATTGATATGACTTCAGAACAGACAGGTAGTTGGTGCTGTTGCAGAGCGGAATTGGGAGATGCTGTGGCAGCATGGTGTGAGAGGGAGTGTGAGCGGAGTGTCCCAACCCCCGACCCAGAGTGGCGGCAGGTGTGTGAGGGAGCGGACCAGACCAGACCCCCTCATGACCGAGAGCAGCGGCAGGAGCAGGTCAGAGAAGTCGGGAATAGATCCAGTGGGACCGGGAGGCAGTAAGCTGACAGGGAGAGGCGGTGGGTGAGTGCATCTGCAGACCAGAGGGAGAGAGAGAGGGGGAGTGAGACAGACTGACTGGAGCAGCGGTGGGACTAAAGCAGACTGACTGGTTGCTGCAACTGTCAGATTACAAGAGGAGGCTGTGCAGAGTGACACAGAGACACATACAATAAAAACTGACTGACAGTGTAGTGTGAGTACCTGTGTATTCTGTGAGTACCTGAGTATAGTGTGAGTACCTGAGTATAGTGTGAGTACCTGAGTATAGTGTGAGTACGTGAGTATAGTGTGAGTACGTGAGTATAGTGTGAGTACCTGAGTGTTGTGTGAGTACCTGAATGTTATGTGAGTACCTGAGTATAGTGTGAGTACCTGAGTGTTGTGTGAGTACTTGAGTATAGTGTGAGTACCTGAGTGTTGTGTGAGTACCTGAGTACTGTGTGAGTACCTGAGTATAGTGTGAGTACCTGAGTGTTGTGTGAGTACCTGAGTACTGTGTGAGTACCTGAGTATAGTGTGAGTACCTGTGTGTTGAGAGTGCCCTGGGGCTGTGAGGACCGGAGTACTGTGAGGGCTGTGCATTGTGAGGACACGTGTACTGTGAGTACGGCAGAGTATAATTCCCAGTCCCCACTAAATTAATAGGTATGATGCCTGGTGTGTGTGGAGACGTGACTCGGTGTACCTCTTGTGATCATGTGATCGAGGGCGAATACTGCTGTACAAAATGTAAGCATGTTGTTTCCCTGGAAGCCCAGGTTCTGAATCTAGGGAAACAGCTGTCAACACTGAGAAGACTCTCCATACTAAAGGAGAGTTGGGATTGTACCCGGCAGGTGCTGGCAGGGGCCAGCACAGAGGAGGATGGAGACAAAGAGGTGCATGCACCAGAACAGAGTAGTTGGGTGACAGTTAGGAAGAGTAGAAGGGAAAGTATCAGGAAGGCTGATCCTAGGCTGGAACATACCAATAAGTACGCCCTGTTGTGTGATATTGTGGGAACCAGTCAGAAACCAGCATCGCTGGAGCAGAGTGGCGCCCCTAGCTGCCAGGGGAGTAACTCCTCCAGTGAGGGCGAGGGTGAAGCCAAGGGAAAGGAAAGACATATTGTGGTGGTAGGGGACTAATTTCTCAGAAACACAGAAAGGGCGATCTGTCACAAAGACCTGAAGCGCCGAACTGTATGCTGTTTACCAGGCGCTCGGGTTCGGCACATCACGGATCAAGTGGAAGATTACTGGGAGGGGCTGGGGAAGACCCGGCTGTCATGGTGCATGTTGGCTCCAATGACAAAGTTAGAGGAAGGTGGAGTGTCCTAAAAAAAGATTTTAGGGATCTAGGAGCAAAATTGAGGACAAGGTAGTATTCTCAGAAATACTACCGGTACCTCGAGCCACACCAGTGGCAGTGGGAGATTAGGGAAGTTAACAAGTGGCTGAGGAGCTGGTGTAGAAAGGAGGGTTTCGGGTTCCTGGAGAACTGGGCCAATTTTTCAATCGGTTACAAGCTCTTTAGAAGGGACGAACTGCACCTAAATGGGGAAGGTGCAGACCAGCAGGGAATGAGGATGGCCGACAAGTTAGAGGGGCTTTTAAACTAGGCAACGGGGTCCTGATTTAGAAATAGCCAGAGGGGAACATAGTTCAGAGGGTAGTATTGGGGGCAGCAGTGGTAGGCTGAATAAAGAACCTAAACCCGAGGTAAGTATTGCAATAAGTCCTTTATGCAATCGAGGAATACCCAACAAGGAAACTGTAGGCGTCCGGACAAAACTACGTGGCTTGTTCACTAATGCCAGGAGTCTGGCGGACAACATGGGAGAACTAGAGCTGCTACTGTACAAAGAGGAATTTGATTTTGTGGCTCAACAGCTCTCATGATTTGGTTCAACAGCTCTCATGATTGGCTGGCTACCATTCAGGGGTATTCCCTATATCGCAGGGATAGGGAGGGCAAAAAAGGGGGAGGGTATGCCTGTATATAAGAAATGACGTACAAGTAAATGTGAGGGATAATATTACTAGGGGATCAAGGGAGGAGGTTGAATCCTTATGAGTAGAGCTACAAAGGGAAGGTATCAAGGGGAAAGTAATACTGGAAATATGCTATAGGCCCCCAACCAGAGGGAAGAGGGGGAGGCGGATCTCCTCTCACAATTTGGAATAGCGGCAAAGATGAGGAGCGTCATTATAATGGGGTATTTTAATTATCCAACTATTGACTGAGCAGAAGGTACTGCGCACTCAGCTAAGGCTCGCCATTTCCGAAATGTCCTGCAGGACAATTTCATGGGTCAGATAGTAAATGCACCAACAAGAAAAAAAGCATTATTAGATCTTCTGATTAGTAACAACACAGACCTGATCACCGATGTGTACATAAGGGGCAATCTAGGAAATAGCGATCACAGGTCAATTTGTTTCAGTATAAACTACACAAATAGGAAACATAAGGGGAATACAAAGACACTGAATTTTAAGAGAGCCAACTTCCATAAACTTAAACTACACTCCTTGCTGGAAGATGTTAGTTGGGATAAAATTCTAGGAACAATGAAAGCAGAGTAAAAATGGGAGTGCTTCAAGAACATACTAAACAAAGGCATTAGCCAGTGTATCCCAATGAGAAATAAATTTAAAAGAGCTAATAAAAGACCAGGGTGGCTTAATTCCAGCGTAAAATGACATATAAAAGCAAAGGAGAAGGCCTTTAAAAAATACAAGGCTGAGGGGTCTCTATCAGCATTCCATCTTTACAAGATTTGCAATAAGGAATGTAAGGATGCTATCAGGGTGGCTAAGATAACACATGAAAGGCAAATAGAGGAGAGTAAAAAGAATCCCAAGAAATTCTTTAAGTATATAAAATAAGAGAGGGAGGTTAGATCACATTGGCCCCATAAAGAATGATGAAGGGAATCTGTTTACAAAGGATGGAGAAATGGCAAAGGTGTTAAACTTATTTTTTTCCTCAGTATTCACGAAGGAAACGGGGAGCTCAAGTATCCAAAACTACAATGTTGGTCCTCACAACATGTCACAGGAAGCACCCTCATGGCTAACTGAGGATAAAGTTAGGAATAGACTTGAAGACCTAACGTTAATAAGTCCCCGGGACCAGATGGCTTGCCCCCGAGGGTCTTTAAGGAACTCAGTCAAGAAATTGCCAGACCATTGTACCTATTTTTTAAGGACAGTCTACTGACTGGTAAGATAACAGCTGATTGGAGAAAAACCAATGTAGCACCAATATATAAAAAAGGACCAAGATACATCCCTGGGAACTACAGGCCAGTTAGCTTAACATCAATAATATGCAAGCCTTTGGAGGAAACAATAAGGGATTATATACAAGATTATTGTAATGAAAATGGTATCATTAGCAGTAATCAGCAAGGTTTCATTAAGAATCGTTCTTGCCAAACCAATCCATTAACTTTCTATGAGGAGGTGAGCTGCCATCTAGATAAGGGAAGGCCTGTAGATGTGGTGTATCTAGATTTTGCAAAAGCATTTTATACAGTTCCTCATAAACACTTAATGTACAAACTAAGGTCTGTCTGCATGGATCAAAGGGTGAGTACATGGATTGAAAACTTGTTGCAGGGGTGAGTCCAGACGGTGGGGATAAATGTGGAATACTCGGAATGGTCTGGTGTGGAAAGTGGAGTTCCCCAGGGATATGTCCAGGGACCAATCCTATTCAATTTATTCATAAACGATCTGGAGGTTGGGATAAACAGCTCAATCTCAATATTTGTGGATGATACCAACCTAAGCAGGGCAATAACTTCTCCACAGGATGTGGGAACCTTGCAAGAAGATCTGAACAAATGAATGGGGTGGGCAGAGAAGTGGCAAATGAGGTTTAATGTAGAAAAATGGAAAATAATGCATTTGGGTACCAAGAATATGAACGCAAACTACTCACTGTCGGGGAAAGCCTCTGGGGGAATCTAGGATGGAAAAGGACCTAGGGGTCCTAGTAGATGACAGGCTCAGCAATGGTAGGCAATGCCAAGCTGCTGCAAGCAAAGCTAAAAAAATATTGGCATGCATCAAGAAAGGGATTAACTCCAGGGATAAATCAATAATGCTACCATTATCAAGTCTCTGGTGAGGCCGCACCTGGAGTATGCTATTCAGTTCTGGGCGCCAGTCCTCAGAAAGGATGTCCTGGAACTGGAAGGGGTTCAGACAACAAAGCTAATTAAGGGATTAGAGGACCTTAGTTGAGGAAAGATTACAAGCACTGAACTTATTCTCTCTGGAGAAGAGACACTTGAGAGGGGATATGATTTCAATGTACAAATACTGTACTGGTGACCCCACATTAGGGACAAAACTATTCTGCGCAAGGGAGCACACAAAGACACGCGGTCATTCACTAAAATTAGAAGAAAGGCAGTTTAACCTTAAACTGCATAGAGGGTTCTTTACAGTAAGAGCAGTGAGGTCGTGGAATGCTCTTCCACAAACAGTGGTTTCAGCTGGGAGTATAGATAATTTCAAAAAACTATTAGACAGGCATCTAAGGTACCACAACATTGAGGGATATACAATGTAATACTGACATAAAAGCACACACATAGGTTGGACTTGATGGACTTGTGTCTTTTTTCAACCTCACTAACTATGTAAGTATGTAAGTGCAACAATAAAAATGAAAAATTCCTTTAAATATAGTGTCTGGGGGATCCCCTTAATGTGCCTGTAAGGTGGCACATCTGTAACATGTATAAAACATGCTGTAGCAAACATGAAATTTCTAAAGAAAAAAAAAAATGAGTCAAATCTCATTTAAAATGACTCACGGTTACAATTGCAGCACCCAGCTATTAAAAAAATAAAGAAAAAAATGACGTGGGGTCCCCCCCCAAAATCCATATCAGACCCTTATCCAGGCATGCAGCCTGACAGTTCAAGAAAGGAGGGGGACAAGCGAGCGCCCCCCCCCCCCTCCTGAAACTTACCAGGCCACATACCCTCAACATGGTGCCATGTTGATAGGGACAAGGGCCTCTTCCCAACAGCCTGCCGGGTGACATAGCTAGGTGGCCCTGCCTCCTACCTATGTAAAAAATGTCAAAGCAGAAAGGAGGCATTCGGTGGGAGGCCTCCCAGGAGACTGGAGAGTTTTTTATTTTTTCTATTTTTTGAAATCAGATTGATTGATGATGGATTTACATCGAGGGACACTATTTTTTATTTTTTAATAAAGGATTTGTCAAAAACTGTCTCTTGCCTTTATTTCTTTTTGCCACTTGTTTGGTGAATGGGTAGGGGTACTATGTACCCGATACTCATTCACATGGGTGGGGCGGGATCTGGGGGCCCCCTTATTAAAGGGGGCTTCCAGATTCCGATAAGCCCCCCACCCACAGACGTCGACAACCACAGCCCAGGGTTGTCGGGAAGAGGCTCTTGTCCCCATTAACATGGGGACAAGGTGCTTTGGGGCAGCACAGTGGTGTAGTGGTTAGCACTTTTGCCTAGCAGCAAAAACGTTCACTGGTTCAAATCCCAACCACAACACTACCTGCCTGGAGTTTGCATGTTCTCCCTGTGCCTGCGTGGGTTTCCTCCGTGTACTCCGGTTTCCTCCCACATTCCAAAGGCATGCTGGTAGGTTAATTGGCTCCTGTCTAAATTGGCCCTAGTATATGAATGAAAGGGAGTTAAGGCCCGTACACACGGTCCGATTATCAGCCAACAACGGTCGCCCAACAGCCTGTTGGCCGATAATCCGACCGTTCGTATGCACGATTCAACAGCCGATTTCCAATTGTCGTCCAAAAGAAGTTGGCTTACAAGACAAGAAAACTTTTGTTGGCCAAAAAGGCTTTGGCCAATTGTTGGCTCGTATCCACAGAAGTTGGGCCAACAAAAAGTTGGAAGTGCAAACACGCATGCTCGGAGTCCTGGAAGTGTTGGGTCGTGTAAACCTGTGTTCATAATTCACAAATCACATTCACCTGAACTTCCTCGTTATATGCTCGTAACAAATCACTACGTTCGGCTTTGTTGGCCGATTACTAGACTCCCGTCAGTACGCCAGACAAAACAGCCGACAGACTATTTGGATGTACGGTCGTACGACAATCGGTGTGTGTGTACGAGGCTTAAGGGACCTTAGATTGTAAGCTCCTTGAGGGTAAGGACTGATGTGAATGTACAATGTATATTTAAAGCGCTGCGTAAATTGACGGCGCTATAGAAGTACCTGAAATAATAATAATATAATATTGAGGGCATGGGGCCTGGTATGGTTCAGCAGGGGGGGGGCGCTCATTTGTCTCCCCCTTTCTTGGCCTGCTAGGCTGCATGCCTGGATAAGGTTCTGGTATGGATTATGGTGGGGATACCATGCTGTTTTTTTTTTATTTTGGTGCGGGGTTCCCCTCCAAGCCCATACCAAAAATCCCAAAAGGCCTGGTATGGACTGGGAAAGGGGGGACCCCACGCTGTTTTTTTCTTTATTTTTTAATCAACGCTTTTTTTTTATTGTTCAGCTGTCAGAGTGGAATACCATTGACAGCTGATGACTCCTCTGTTGTTAAGGAAGCTGCGGCCGGCTTCCCGGCCCGGCTTATTAACAAACAGCGTATACAAGCTTTGCTAAATCAGGGCTCATAATGCACTGTGCAGTGCTCAGTGCATTGCAGGGTGTTTGTTGGGGCGAACACCCAGCAAATTCGGGTGTTCGACGAACAGGCAAATGTTCGGCCCAAACTGATACTCGGGCTGAACTGTTTGCCCAGAACACACAAAAGGGTTTCCCGCACCTAGGTGCGAGAAGAGGCTCCAAAGGAAACACACCGCGGCTTATTCAGTGATCAATTATACACTTTATTGAAAATTCAAGGAGGGATGCATTGAAAAATGACAGACCAAACCACAAGTTAAAACCTTAAGACAACGTTGCCATAAGAAACTAAAAACAAGTGGCCGGGCTCACAGTAATATCTCCATGCACACCATATTCAAACTAGATTACTGTATTTAACCCAAGTATGGGTATGATGACCAACAGAATGAAAATTGGCCAATGGCCAGTAGAAAAGGGGGGCTCAATAGCCCATAGATGTAGTCCTGCTGGTAAGCGGTGGGGCTCACACCGCTAGTGTAGCTTGAGAGTAAGCTGGAGAATGTCTGGAGATGGTAGCCCTATTACATCTAAGCATGCATCAGCCACCAGTATCCATTGATCACCCCCCCCCTTATACTCCCCTCATCTCCACCTGATGCATGCTTAGCTGTAATAGGGCTACCATCTCCAGACATTCTCCAGCTTACTCTCAAGCTACACTAGCAGTGTGAGCCCCCCCCGCTTACCAGCAGGACTACATATATGGGCTATTGAACCCCCCTTTTCTACTGGCCATTGGCCAATTTTCATTCTGTTGGTCATCATATCCATACTTGGTTAAATACAGTAATCTGGTTTGAAGTGGTGTACATGGAGATATGACTGTGAGCCCAGGCACTTGTTTTTAGTTTCTTATGGCAACGTTGTCTTAAGGTTTTAACTTGTGGTTTGGTCTGTTATTTTTCAATGCATCCCTCCTTGAATTTTCAATAAAGTGTATAATTGATCACTCAATAAGCCGCGGTGTGTTCCCTTTGGAGCCTCTTCTCGCACCTAGGTGCGGGAAACTCTTTTTTGTGTTCTGTCTGTGTTTTGGTTCTGGGTACCCCACCCTGATTATAGGGTGAGCCGGCAGTGAGGATCTTATACTATATATAGGAACAGGGTTATTGCTCCTCTATTTTTGCTCATGTACTGTTTGCCTATCCCTAGTGCTTTTTTATCACTAGTTTTCCATTATCCTGGCTTTTTTAAATGACAAATGGAATATTTTTTTTGTTTAGTTTGTTAAAAACTTTGGTGCACTTCTGTAGTTAAACAGTACATGAGCCAAAAAGTGATACCCGAAGATCAAAGAGAAACAGAGGGATTGGTTCCAAAAGAGGGACAATTTGGAGCTTTGATGTGCTGCTCACTGTTTTGTTCAAGAAATTCTGCCTGCTTCTGCTTCATTCTTTCTTTGGGTCTGAGCTTTTTCCACCTCTCCTAATGCTTCTTGTTTATTACCCTACCAGTCATCAGACCACCAGTCACAACTGGGGAGTTCTGTTATGATGATGTAAAGCCCTGCCTCTATTAAGATGGTCACCTTCGCACAGAGGCACAGTGCAGAACAAGGCATGTTAAGTTGGTGAGGGAGAAAGATCAGCTGTAGGGAAACCATAGGCAATACTAGTGTCTAGTCCTTTGTCTACCTTTTTGGGCTTCCAGAGTTTAGGTCCACTTGTACAAGCATAGTTACATAGTTGCATAGTAGGTAAGGTTGAATTTCCCATATCCCTGTATATTGTGTTCTATAAGATACACATCTAAGAATCTCTTAAAAATATCTATAATCCCCACTGCCACAACCAATTGTGGAAGAGAGTTCCACATCCTTATTGCTCTGACAGTGAAAAGCCCCCTGCCCAGTTTAAGGCTATACCGCTTCTCCTCCAATCTCATTGTGTGTCCTCTTACACTCCTTGAGACTGAATAGTTTTTCTTCCTATGCTGGGATCACCGTTGAGGTATTTGTAAATCGCTATCATGTCCCCTCTCAAGCGTCGTTTCTCCAGTGAGAATACATTTAGTGCTTGCAGTTGTTCCTCATAATTGAGGTCCTCCAGGCCCCTTATTCGTTTAGTTGCCCTTCTTTGGACTCTCTCCGTTCCAGCACATCTCTTCTGAGGACTGGTCACTAGAACTGGACAGAGTACTCCAGATGTGGTCTAACTAGAGTTTTATAAAGTGGTAAAATTATCGTTTTATCTCTGGAGCAGTAAATAGCACTTTAAAACAGGTCATCAGTGATCTCTGTAGCTGCAGGTATTTTGGAGCAATTTGATATGAAAATGTATTATTTATTATGCTGACAATTGGGACAGAAAGTAGAGCATGAAGTGTAGAGCATAATTAAGGCCTAATAAGAAGTTCAGGTATTGCTGCTCGCTTTATGACTGATTCTGTTAAACTGAAACCTCACTCAGACCTAGATGGGCTGGAAAGAGTGAAGGTGGGTTCTTCTTTACTCATTCACCTTTGTATTTTAAATAGCAGATCCAATTACACAACAAATGGATAAAAGAAAATATATACAAAAATACATATAGATTCCCTACAATTTAAAATGTACTATACTGTATATATATATATATATATATATATATATATATAAAATATGATATAAAACCAACACTGCACTAACTTTTCTTACTTAAACTCACATTTACAGATATTTCTACACCCAATGGTTCCATCTATCTCCTGGCTCCTCAGTATTCTCCTTCTCCTTATACTACCATCCAGCTGGCTTGTGTAGTCAGGATGTCTTTAGGTCATGTGACTTGGAATATCTCTGGAACACGTCACAAAGGTGATGTGATCTCTTTGGAGGAACCTGGTGGCACTTGGACTGTCCTAGGTTTTTTCTCACTTTCTAGAGACACCTGGGACTATGGACATCATGTGACCTGTGAAGTCTGGCTGAATTCTTCGCTTATCACGGTCCCCTGGGAAATACCAAAAAGAGGTGATAATCCTATTCTTTTTGAGTTTCTGCAGAAATGTTTTGCTTGCATTACCCATACTGATTTACAGTGAACAGCTAACAGGTTACATAAACTGTAAACTGGTCCTAAGAAGTAGTGTACAAAAGTGCTATAATATTTTATATTAAATCTGGAGCATGCTGCTGGAAAGCCAATAGAAAGTGTCTGCGTCATGCAGGCAGTAGTTCGGACACCCAAAGAGAACCAAATGTCCCATACATAGAAGAAGTGAGAAGACTTGGGCCCAGAATGGCACATGACTGAGGATTTAGGTAATTTAAAGATAGGCAGATATGTAAATTTTATTTAGAAGTGGGTGGAGAGCTTGGAGATTAGCTTTAACAGGAGGCAACACCTTGTAAATGGAGCTTCACTAAAGTTGCCTATCTTAGGTCCACAGAAGAGGACTATTGGGTCTACCACTTAGATAATATAGATAGGTGAATGCAACAATAAACCCTATGTTTTATTCAAGTTAATTGGTAAAATTTGTCATCTTTTTTTTATTTTTTATTTCAGGATATACGTAACAGAAAACAATAATGGGCAAATATGGACATGGACAACCAATCTCTTTCTTTTCTAAAAGTCTTTGACATCGTACTAACTGGCTCTATAGAAGCACGAAATGATGGCACCATTCTAAGATCTTCTTCCGGACCATGGACAAGAAGTTGTTCAGTAATTCTAAAATATATTTACAGTACTCTGCACTCTCCAGTGGGGTGGAAGAGTGGGGATTCCTAAAACTGCATGACCTGTGTGTATTGGTGTGTTTAAAGCTGACCTATATATACTGTATGTAGATAATATATCATTTCCAATCAATACTTCTTATATTTTTTGGTCTTCTGCTGATTTTTTTTTAAAGTAGGAGCCACGTAAGACACTTAAGGGAGGGGCAGAGTCCCTGAGAGATATAGTATATAAAGCTCCTGGATTATTTGGACTGGAGAAACATTTATTATATATTTGCCTTTTTACTCCATTGAAAGTCTCTAAATAAAGGAACCCCTGAAACCCCTTTTTGTTGTGTGTCCCTTTATTTGTCAGTGTACAGGTCTAGATGTGTTTGTTGAGGTCAGTTTGAAGAAAGAAAATTAATTATTTATCAAGAAACAGAAGAAAGTGCAAATCACGTGTTTTAGTTTGACCACAAGACGAGATTAGATAGATACTATACACTATACTCCAAGGACCAGACTTAACTCTCCGGAAAATTTTGCTTTTTGCTATGGCTAACGTGATAACAAACTTTAAAGTAGAACTAAAGGCAAAACTTTTATTTTCCACTTTGGATAGAATAAGTGAGGGTTATATCCCATTTGACAGGGAGGAACCTCTTCAGTCCTTTTCTTTTGGCACCATCTGTGTCCCATTTCCTTTCACTTCCTGTCCCATAGACAAAACAGGAAGTGAGATGGAATCTCTCCAAAGTGAGATATAATCCCTGTTTGTCACTAGAACTAGTGCCCAGGGTTGCCACCTCATCCCTTTAAAACCGAACACATATTGATTACACAGTTTCTATGGCTGTTTAAGGTGGTAATTAAACTCACTTAGTGCCTTATCTGCGGGTATAAAGGGATGAGATGGAAACCCTACTAGTGCTCCTAATGAAAGATTTCCCCTCTATTACTGTGTTATGTGAAAGTCAACATTAAGGCAGAACCCCGGCTTAGAGATGAGCCGTACACTGTGTACAGCTGTGAAGCAACATTCAGATTCCTTCTGTGAAACACTCTATGTCCCATTTTGCCACACACCATCACCAATGCCTGGTACCAAACTTCACTGACTGGCTGCTATTACTTTTCCACCAATTCATGGTTACCCATAGCAACTACACACTTCCCACCAACTCTTTTGCTGAGTTAACCCTTCATGGTGGCCCTCCATTCCTTCCTCTTCACCAGTGGCGGCCCATCCATCAGGGCACATGGGCGCCACCCCCTCTCTCCTGTCGTCCCCTCTATGTCATGGAGAGATTCATGCATAGCATGAATCTCTCCATGGCCGCCCGTGACCATCCCCTCCATTCATGTGGCCCGCCCCTTTGTGGCACCGGCTGCATGAATTACCACGGCGGGGGGGGGGGCAAGAAGCATCTCATTAGAGCCATAGGCTCTAATTTTTCTTCACTAAAGTGTGGCTTGTGGAGCAAAGTGTGCCACCACAAGCCCTTAGAAAGGCAAATGTTAATTTGCCTTTCTAACTGGGAACCGCTCTCAGCTCCGATATGTTACCGGTTTCCTGATTGGCGGAGAAGACAGGCCATCCTATTGGACGCCTATCTCGGAGGAGAAGGAGTATGTCACCAGAGCACGGAGAGCGCGCTCCCCACTTGCTGAACCCTGCACACTCCAGCATGCTCCCAGCTCACCCGACTCTGCACACTCCAGCACGCTCCCCACTCGCTGGACTCTGCACACTGCCATTTTGCTTATAGATGGGGTAAGTGTAAGACTTTGTCCCGACTTCGGGGGGGGGGTCTGTCAGTGCCGTGAGCCCCTACCTGGGTCTCTGTATACTGCTATTTGGGGCTCTGTATACTGCTATCTGAGGCTCTGTATACTCCTACCTGGTGCTCTGTATACCCCTATGTGGTGACTGTATACCCTATCTGGGGCGCTGTATACTGCTATCTGGTGCTCTGTATACCCTATTTGGGGCTCTGTATACTGCTATCTGGTGCTCTGTATACTGCTATCTGGTGGCTCTGTATACTGCTATCTGGTGCTCTGTATACTCCTATCTGGGGCTCTGTATACTGCTATCTGGTGCTCTGTATACTCCTATTTGGGGCTCTATATACTGCTATCTGGGGCTCTGTATACTCCTATTTGGGGCTCTATATACTGCTATCTGGTGCTCTGTATACTCCTATCTGAGGCTCTATATACTGCTATCTAGGGCTCTGTATACTCCTATCTGGGGCTCTGTATACTCCTATCTGGGGCTCTGTATGCTGCTATCTGGGGCTCTGTAAACTGCTATCTGGGGCTCTGCATACTCCTATCTGGGGCTCTGTATACTGCTATCTGGGGCTCTGTATACTGCTATCTGGGGCTCTGTATACTACTATCTGGTGGCTCTGAATACCCTATCTGGGGCTCTGTATACTCCTATCTGGTGACTATGTATACCCCTATCTGGTGATGCTGTATAGCCTATATGTGATGCTGTATACCCTATCTGGTGATGCTGGGCTGTATACTCCTGACACAATGGGTGGAAACAGTAAGGGGTGGGGCTTATGCAAAGTGGGAGGGGTCAAAAAGGAAGGGTGGGGTCTGGCACCCCCCATCCTAAAATTTCACCAGCTGCCATTGCTATTCACCCCCTTATGTGCTTTACAGGCCCTGTTCCTTTGATATGCCATTTATCACCACGCACCCCTTTGTAAATAACTTCAGACCAGGCTTTTGAAAGGTTAACAGCTTTACTTATCACATTGCAACAATACAGTCCAAAGTGCTCACACCTCTTCTGAAACCAGGGCAGGTGCTACCGTAAGGCAGTTTAGGCAGCTGCCTTACAGCACCAGGATAGGGGGGTGGTAAAATTCCCAGCCACTTGCCACTTGGGTCTTCTCCTCCCATCTCTCAGCACTGTGTACGGGGTTGTCAGTCCCTCCAGCCCAGTGGGAAGGTCTTTGCAATCCCCAGATCAGAGTCTGCTGGCCGAACTCCAGGCAGGCTTATTGCATTATGTAGCACTGCAGTCCTCTCCTGGCTCTGTACACTACACAGGTAGAGTGTGGGGTGATGTCATGATTCTGCCTTTCGTGGGCTGTGCATGAGCAATAGGAGAGCCAATAGGGTCGCCAAGACCAGAACAGCAAGTGGACACTGTTCCTATAGCGAGGCAATGCTGGAAGCATCCCTAGAAGCAGAACTGATACTAAGGGGAGCAAGTCCTGCAAACAGGGCATTGTATATAATGTACAGTACAGTGTCAGCAGGGTACAGATTGGTCGTATACACTGACACCGTACAGTACCTTATATACAGACCAGCCTGCACCTTGACACCATACTGTACATTATATACAAATCAGTTTGTAGCCTGACACCACACTGTACATTATATACAAACTGGTCTTATACCATGACACCATACTGTACATTACACACAGACCGGTCTGTACCCTGACATCATACTGTACATTATATACAGACTGGTCTGTACCCTGACACCATACTGTACATTATATACAGACCGGTCTGTACCCTGACACCATTACATAAATTGAGAAACAATCCGTGAAAAGAAAAATCCGTAAACAAAATTTTTTTATTGTCCATTCACTATTAGGTGCACTTCCCGTCACTGAAATTGTCATGGGCCTGAGTACAATCCTCTACTGTGCAAAATAACTGCTTACCGGAACACATTGCCCTCCTATCATGGAAGGTCAATATTGCCTGTGGCTTATAACCCTTCCGGGGCCTTTATGCCTCCGGACCAGATGGACATCCACCTGTTAGTGTGTATTCGATATTAGAGGCTGGCAAGACCTACATGCAATAGATGGAGTACGGGAAAGAAAGCTTTCCTTCCATATGTCTTGACTCATACATTCCTGTACCATGCTCCTAACCGGGATCCTCTGCGCCATCACACAACATGAGATATAACCCAAACAGAAGTCTGTACCCTGACACCATGCTGTACATTATACACAAACTGGTCTTATACCATGACACCATACTGTACATCATATACAGACCAGTCTGTACCCCGACAACATACTGTACATTATGATGTATCAGAGCCTAGTAATGGATCGCGGCTGGGCCCAGCCGTGTGTGGATGTGGCAGGGCCCCAGTATGCACTCACCCTATCAGCAGCTGAGATGGAGATTGGGGGATGGTGAGCAGACAGATCATCCTTCACCACCACTGACTGCCTGCTGATCTGTGCAGCAGGGGCTCCGAACAATAAGTACCAAGCTTTGCATGGTAAGGGGGGAGGGGTGATTACCGTCTTGTTACAGACCGGGTCCCATACTTTTGCTCTTCTGGACTCCTCAACAGATTATGTGATCATCTGTGTCTTCCAGGCATCACCCGCCACTGAAAGTCCACTGGCCTTCAAGGAAGAGGGAGAGCAGCTCAGGAGAGTGTAATCAGGTAATTGATTACCAGTGAGTTACAGGGTGCTTCACTGCAGCCACTGACCAACAATGGGAAGGGGGGAGATGTTTAAAACACCGACTACCACTGAGGAAGGGGAATGGGGAGATGTTAAATAGCACGTCTACTGACCACCAGTATGTATGGGGTGGGGATAGAATGGCACTGCCACTGACCACCAATGTGGCCTGAGCAGACAAAAAAGCCTTGCGCCAGCCCTGTCTCTAACTAACTATTTCTGGGCTGCCCAGGCATACCTTTCCAGGTAGTAGTCCATAATTGGAAGGATACTTGAAACCAAATGCAACAAAGGATCAATACATTTAGTACTGATTGACTATCAAGTAAGTAGTTGCATTAATTGCAAGTTGGAAGTTCCTAATTGCATAAAAAAAATGGATATTGACATTTATACAGTGGATAATAGCACCAAGGATTGTTGATCCTGAGAACATCCAATTGGAGGATAAGAAGGAATGTGTTTTTCCCCGTTGGAGCAAATTTGCCAATGCTATATTTAGGGTGGAATTGGAGGAGGGGGGTGGGTATGAGGTTGGGTTACCTTCCTCTGCATCAACTGTGGGTATAGGATACTGTATATATATGTTTTCTATGTACTTATTTATATATTATATATAGTGTTGAGCGAACCCGGACTGTAACGTTCGGGTCCGTACCGAACTTTCGGGTGTCCGGGGCACGGACCCGAACCCAGACATTTCAAAAATCGTTCGGGTTATGGGGGGTTCGGGGTTCTGCTATTTTACTCCACGTGTTGAGAAGCTGCAGGGCAGCCAATCAACAAGCGTTTCACTGGTTTGCCCTTAGAAGCCATCACAGCCATGCCTACTAATGGCATGGCTGTGATTGGCCAGTGCATCATGTGACCCAGCCTCTTTATAAGCTGGATTCACTTAGTGCTGCAGTCACATGCTCCTTGGGTTAGTGTAGGGAAAGGAAGCTGAAAGCGTGAGGGAGAGATTTGAGACATTTTAAGACCTGATCCTGCATCCTGAGATTGATTACTTTACTACTGCTGTCTGTGCTGTTGCTCTAAGGACAGATAGCAGAAATGAGAGATTTTACATACCGCTGCTTTGAGTTGCAGATCAAGCTCTGCATAAATTAACGATCCCTACGATCGTGCTCAACGATCAGATTGTTGGGGGAATTTGAGATTTCAAATACCGCTGCTTTGAGTTGCAGATGAAACTCTGCATAAAACAATGATCGCCACGATCGTGCTCAACGATCAGATTGTTGGGGGAATTTGAGATTTCAAATACTGCTGCTTAGAGTTGGAGATTGCAGATTAAACTCTGTCTAACGAAACGATCGTACGTTCGTATCGTACACAACGATCAGATTGTGGGATCGTACACAACGATCATATTGTGGGAGTAATTTGAGATTTCACATACTGCTGCTTTGAGTGATCTGACTGCACTAGGTAGAGGCTTCTGCTTAGAGGGACAGATTATTGTTCCAAAACCATTGCCACTCCTATAGGGCCAGCTGTTGCTGTAAGTGACACATTTTTGTTCAAAAAAACATCTCCATCTCCTAGTTCAAAAGGGAGAGTTTCCAGGTGTTGCTTAGAGGGACAGATTCTTGTTCCAAACCCATTGCCTACTCCTATAGGGCCAGCTGTTGATGTAAGTGACACATTATTGTTCAAAAATCATCTCCTAGTTCAAAGGGGAGAGTTTCCAGGTGTTGCTTAGAGGGACAGATTCTTGTTCCAAACCCATTGCCTACTCCTATAGGGCCAGCTGTTGATGTAAGTGACACATTATTGTTCAAAAATCATCTCCTAGTTCAAAGGGGAGAGTTTCCAGGTGTTGCTTAGAGGGACAGATTCTTGTTCCAAACCCATTGCCTACTCCTATAGGGCCAGCTGTTGATGTAAGTGACACATTATTGTTCAAAAATCATCTCCTAGTTCAAAGGGGAGAGTTTCCAGGTGTTGCTTAGAGGGACAGATTCTTGTTCCAAAC
>BLSH010191992.1:375646-394124 GCA_018402905.1 Glandirana rugosa
AACGATTTTATGCTTAGGTTTTTTTATATTTTTTTGTAGAAAAAGGTAGCCAAAACCGGCTAAATATAAGAAGGAGTCCCCCTGCAGGTTAACCCCTTCACTGCCAATGACATTTATACAGTAATCAGTGGATATTTACATTTCTGATCGCTGCATAAATGTCATTGGTCCCAAAAAAGTGTCAAAATGGTCCGACATGTCCGCTGAAATATCGAAGTACAAAGTACTAAAAATTGCAGATTGCCGCCATTACTAGTAAAAAAAAATAAAAACGCCAGAAATTAATTCTCATCATCCGTAAACGCGGCCACTTTTGCGCAAACCAATCAATAAACGCTGATTGCGATTTTTTTCTACCAAAAATATGAGGAAGAATATAAATCGGCCAAAACCGATGGAAAAAGATGTTTTTTTATATTTTTTTGGATTCGTATTTTAGCAAAAAGTAAGAAAAAAATGTTTTTTTTTTTTGCAAAATTGTCGCTCTTTTTTTGTTTACAGCCGCAATCAGAAATGACGCAGAGGGGATCAAATACCACCAAAAGAAAGCTCTATTTGTGGGAAAAAAAGGACGCAAATTTCGTTTGGGTACAGCGTCGCACGACCGTGCAATTGTCAGTTAAAGCAACGCAGTGCCGAATCGCAAAAAGTGCTCTGGTCCTAAAGTGGGAAATCCTTCCGGGGCTGAAGTGAATAATTATGTTTCATAACCAGAGAATCTGAATATAAGCACAACGAGGAGAAGGAATCAGAATGAGGAAGAGAAGGAATCAGAAGGAAAGAGGAAGAGGAAGCAGAAGGCTATCAGATGAGAAAATAGAATACAATATTCAAATGTCACCACAAGGTGGCAGAAAATAAGTACTTATTCGATTTAGTAGACCTCATGTTGGGCATCAGGGACTAATTATAACATATAAGGAAATTAATACTTATTACAATGTTACAGGAAATTCTCTGTTTTAGACTTGCAGTGACCGGATATTTCTAAATTCTGTTGCATACTTGTAGTACCCAGATATTACTACAAGGTGGCACAAAAATGGTTAACAGAGCAGTAAAGAAGAATGACTATAGTCTGCTAAGTGTTCATATTCTACCACCTTGTGGTGACAATCAGATGCCACACATATGTTACCTGCTGAAAAGTGATCATTTTCTGTAGCTTGTGGTGACATTTGGGTACTATAAGTATGAAACTGAATATAATGTTACATTCTGATAACTGATTATTTTTTGCCACCTTTTGGCGATATTTGAGTACTACAAGTATGGAACTGAATATACAGTAATGTTACATTCTTATAACTGATTATTTTTTGCCACCTTGTGGTGACATTTGCGTACTACAACTATTGCACTGAATATTCTGTTACATGTTGATAAATTATCACTTTCCGCTTTTGTGATTGGCTTGCTGATTTTCCCAGAAGTCTGCACTAAGATACAAGTCAGATTTCAGACATCCCCTGCAACAAAAATTGCATTTTTGGTGAGATACTCCCAATAGGAAATCACGTCTAAAGGGATGCAGACCCAGCAATTTTCTTCACTAGAGCCCTGCAGGAGCAGCAGCTGATTGATAATGATGAAACCACTTCCATTAGATTACCTTACCACCTGGACACAGACAAACACACAGGGATTTCTTCAGAATAACAAAAGGTAGGAATCTGCAACAACTTTTGTTAAAATCCTTGCAATGTACATAGATCGCCCAGGGGGGAATGTTTTTTCGCAACAAAAGTGGAGTTACTCTTTAACCACTCCAGATCTGCGCTATTGCCGAAGTACGGCTCCAGCACGGATCTGAAATGCCGGGACGACGTCCATGGACGTCGTCCCCTGTGCACGCTCCTCGCGTGCCCCCTGGCGACAGCGGCGGCGCCCGCGCGTGCCGCATGCTGCGCGAGCGTGCCCGTGGCTCGGGCGGACTCGATGTCCGCCCGAGACCTGCCGATCTCTTTTAGCAGCCTCAGAACGGGGAACCGCCGATGTAAACACGGCGGTTCCCCGTTCTGTGACAGGGGACATGACAGATCTACTGATCCCTGTCACTTGGATCAGTTAGATCTGTTATGTTCCGGACAGCCCTGCCCCCCCACAGTTAGAACACACCCAGGGAACATTGTTAACCCCTTCACTGCCCCCTGCAGGTTAACCCCTTCACTTCCAATGACATTTACACAGTAGTCAGTGGATATTTAAATTTCTGATCGCTGTATAAATGTCATTGGTCCCAAAAATGTGTAAAAAATGTCCGCCATTTCTGCGGCAATATCGCAGTCCCGATAAAAATCGCAGATCACCGCCATTACTAGTAAAAAAAAAAAATAATAACAAAAATGCCATAAATCAATTCCCAGTTTGTAGATGCGATAACTTTTGCGCAAACCAATCAATATACACCGATTGCGATTTTTTTTTTTTACCAAAAATATGTAGAAGAATATATGTCAGCCAAAACTGATGAATAATTTTTTTAAATGGATTTGTACTTTAGCAAAAAGTAAAAAATATTGTTGTTTTTTGCAAAATTGTCGCTCATTTTTTGTTTATAGCGGCGATCAGAAATGATGCAGAGGTGATCAAATACCACCAAAAGAAAGCTCTATTTGTGGGAAAAAAAGGACGCAAATTTTATTTGGGTACAACGTCGCACGACCGCACAATTGCCATTCAAAATGCAACAGCGCTGAAAGCCAAAAATTGGTCTGGGCTGGAGGGGGGTTTAAGTGCCCAGTAAGGAAGGGGTTAATGTTACATGCTGACAAGTGATCATATTCTGCCACCTTGTGGTAAAATTTGGGTACTACAAGTATGGAATCAAGTGCAATATTACATTCTGATTATTTTCTGCCACTATGTTCAGACATTTGGGTACTACAAGTATGGAAATGTATATTCCTAGTTAGTGTTACATGCTGATAAGGGATAATTTTCTGCCTCCTTGTGGTGACATTTGAGTACTACAAGTTTAGTACCGTATGTTCTTAAAGTGGATGTAAACCCCATTTAAGACATTTGACCTGACCACATATATCTGTAGTGTTTTCTTATCTCTCTTCAAAGCACTAAGTCCCGTTGATTGCTCCTGCTCCGTTCTTCTGTTATCAGAAAGATAACTTCTGACACGTTCTCAGACAACTGTGATGAAACCAGCCTGACATTTGTGTTGGGGAGTTTCCTATAGATAGATTAGCATAGAGCTGATATATTCACAGAACAGCTCTGAAAGTCTCAGCCTATAAGGAGAGGGGGTGTGTGGCTTTCCTTCAATCAGCTGTCTTGGCTGTATGCCCGACCTTCACTTCCAGTGGTGAACAGGAAGAGAAAATCTCTAACACGATCTGAACTTTCTAAAGAATATATAACGCTGAAGACGGCACATATACATGTACAACTTGTAGCAAGATTTGTTTCATCCCTGTGTATCATCTGAGGCTGTTCACTTCACTGGGTATATGTGAGGGTTTATATCCACTTTAAGGTTCATGCTGATAAGTGATCGTTTTCTGCCACGTTGTTGTGGCATTTGGGTACTACAAGTATGGAACTGAATATTCTTAT
Source organism: Glandirana rugosa (assembly GCA_018402905.1). Lineage (NCBI taxonomy): Eukaryota > Metazoa > Chordata > Amphibia > Anura > Ranidae > Glandirana > Glandirana rugosa. Next base: position 379,217 of record BLSH010191992.1, read on the forward strand.
TTAAAGGCCAAATCTCATTCTCACTCCTCGAAAGTTCTTATTTTATCAGTAGAACCTTATTTATTAATTCAAAAATTCAGGTTGCATCCCATCCACTAAGTATTGTACAGTGCAGGTTTATTTATTGCATTTTAGAATACCCCCAGTGGTCTTTTCAGTACATTTCAGTCATTCTATTCTGTAATCAGCTTACACCAAACCTATTTTATAAATTGATTAACTGAAATACTCTTAAATATATATCAACATAACACCAGTGGGTCAATGTCCAGAAGGATATCTTAGTGCCAAAGTTTCACATTTGAGTAGTTGGTGGGTATGTCGTCAAATTCCTCAAATTAATTAACATAGAAGTCTTATATGTCTCTGGGGTTCCCCATCATTTGAACATATAAATGAAGGCCAACAAATGCATTCAATTCATGGCTTAATCTCTACCCAGGGCTCTTCTGTGGTCCTAAGACAGGCAATCTGATAAAGTTCAATTTTCAAAAGGTGTTGCTCACTGTTGATGTATTTATAACTGAAAGATGTACAGCATTCTGTCTTCTGGATCCTGTTATCAAAGTATAAATGTTAGGAAACATCTTAAGTATGTGTAATGTGATAGAGCTAAGGGTCAAATATGAGCCTGAACATGGGCAAGTAGGTACTTGTGGCGAGATATTGTGTGCTCCCCTCCCCTCAGTCTAGCATAAGTGATGGGAGGGTCCCCCAATGAGGGTTTTATGGCAGCAACATGTGTGAACAAATCTTAGATATTGGTAAAATTATGAAATGGAATACTAGTTTGTAATTTCAAAATGTATTTAGTATTTGATATAAAACGTATATCTTAAAACAGGAGCTCTGGTTGTGCGAACAAGGGACATGTACATCTACATACAATGTAATACTGTAGCAAAATATTGGATACCATACAATACAGCTGTAGCTGCGTTAGCTCTCCGACGCGTTTCGACCTTTCAAAAAAGGCATATAGGCCATCTCATGGCTCTGACTGGAAGTGCACTGTCACAGTGTCACATAACATGGCTGCTGGGTGCTGATTTTGTTAACCTATTGGTCATAAGTATCAGCACCCAGCAGCCATGTTATGTGACACACTGTGACAGTGCACTGTCAGTCAGAGCCACGAGAGAGTGCCTGCTGCCTGTGATTTATCATAATTCTGATGATCTTAACCAGTTGGCAACCACCCCATAGAAGATTTACTGCTACAGGGCAGGTCGTGCTGCGTAAGATCATGTACAGTATCTAACAAAAGTGAGTACACCCCTCACATTTTTGTAAATATTTTATTATATCTTTTCATGTGACAACACTGAATAAATGACACTTTGCTACAATGTAAAGTAGTGAGTGTACAGCTTGTATAATAGTGTAAATGTGCTGTCCCCTCAAAATAACTCAACACACATCCATTAATGTCTAAACCGCTGGCAACAAAAGTGAGCACAACCCTAAGTGAAAATGTCCAAATTGGGCCCAAAGTGTCAATATTTTGTGTGGCCACCATTCTTTTCCAGCACTGCCTTAACCCTCTTGGGCATGGAGTTCACCAGAGCTTCACAGGTTTCCACTGGAGTCCTCTTCCATTGTGGATGTGGATGGTGGAGGTGGATGTTAGAGGCCTTGAGGATGCCCCACAGATGCTCAATTGGGTTTAGGTCTGGAGACATGCTTAACAAGTCCATCACCTTTACCCTCAGCTTCTTTAGTAAGGTAGTGGTCATATTGGAGGTGTGTTTAGAGTTGTTATCATATTGGAATACTGCCCTGCAGCCCAGTCTCCGAAGGGAGGAGATAATGTTCTGCTTCAGTATATCACAGTACATGTTGGCATTCATGGTTCCCTCAATGACCTGTAGCTCCCCAGTGCTGCAGCACTCATGCAGACCCAGACCATGACAATTCCACCACCATGCTTGATTGTAGGCAAGACACATTTGTCTTTGTACTCCTCACCTGGTTGCTGCCACACACACTTGACATTATCTGAACCAAATACGTTTATCTTGGTCTCATCAGACCACAGGACATGGTTCCAGTAATCCATGTCCTTAGTCTGCTTGTCTTCAGCAAACTGTTTGCATGCTTTCATGTGCATCATCTTTAGAAGAGGCTTCCTTCTGGGATGACAGCCATGCAGACCAATTTGATGCAGTGTGCAGCGTATGGTCTAAGCACTGACAGGCTGACCCCCCACCCTTTCAACCTCTGCAGGAATGCTGGCAGCACTCATACGTCTATTTCGGAAAAGATATGGCGCTGAGCACTTGCACTCAACTTCTTTGGTCAACCATGGTGAGGCCTGTTCTGAGTGGAACCTGTCCTGTTAAACTGCTGTATGGTCTTGGCCACCATGCTGCAGCTCAGTTTCAGGGTCATGGCAATCTTCTTATAGCCTAGGCCACCTTTATGTAGAGCAACAATTCTTTTTTTTCAGATCCTCAGAGTTCTTTGCCATGAGGTGCCATGTTAAACTTCCAGTGACTAGTATGAGAGAGTGAGAGCGATAACAACAAATTTAACACACTTGCTCCTCATTCACACCTGAGACTTTGTAACACTAACGAGTCACATGACAATAGGGAGGGAAAATGACTAATCGGGCCCAATTTAATTTGAAAAATCTGGTCACCTTACTTTAGATGGCTCCCTCTGAAGTCTCAATCAAAGAAACATAGCCTAGAGATAAATAGCTTCTGCCCCACCTCCTCTTTGGAAAGCCCACAATGCTCTGTGAAACTTGAGTGCTGTATTTGTTGGGGAAATTGCATATTTCATATTTCCCTATTATTGTTGGTTCATATTGTGGCTCACAAATGAATTCTAAGCCTCCAAATCCTGGTCAAAGAGCCATATAAGGACATGAGCATAGCTTTACCTTATACTAAAGGAATGCTATTGTTAACTGGTCAAGTCCTTGATGGGTCATATTGCCAAGGGAGTTTGCTGGGGGTGGGCTTTTCAAGTTCTATACCAACACAGCCAAATCCTATATGAGTTTAGTCTCACCCAGAACGGCCATGAGGCCAGTGTCTGGTCCCAGTCACCTGGTGCCATGTTGCGAAACAGGAAAGGGACTCCATGGCAAGAGAACAAGCACTTCTAGTTAAGTATTCTTGATATTTTCTTTATCTTTATCTGTATCTGTCATTATACTTTTAAGTATTTGTGTGATCTTTCTTTGCACATATCGAATAAAAACCTTGAAAGAACTTAAAATATCACATGGCCGTGATAAAAGAGTATTTAAAGCGGTAGTAAACCCATGCATTTAACAGGTTAAAAACCAGTCACATTTCAGGCGTGTGCCGGAAATGTAACACTCCCATTGGTTGTGCTCTAAACCATACTGTCAAACCATCCAATGGCTGGTGTCATAGCTGATCACATGTGCAGCATCATGGCAGTTGTAGATTAAACAGAGGCCAAGATGGCAGCTTCCATGGCTGAAAATGATAGGAGGGTTTACTACCACTTTAATGTTTGTTTGCAAAACAAAATTTATATAAATCATAAAATAATATATGTTTATCATCTAAAAACACACATAAAAAATGTAAACTTAAGTTTACCCAAAACAACTACAGTTTTACTTTATAGGGACAGACCCTGCTAAGGAAAACATTTTATACTCACCCGTCCCATAACCCATTCCTTAGTTCTCTCTCTTCTCTTGCAACTCTACAGTGTTAATTTGCATTTAACACACTTCTGACTGAGTCAAATGCCTGTGCCCCCCCCCCCCCCCCTGCACTCTATGGTTTGATCCATTGGTCTTTATGTCACTAGTGTATTTTCTAGTGAAGAAGGGGCCAGTGGTAAAACAAAAGTGTAGCAGAAACAAGACAGGCATCCAAAACTTCCCAAAGTGCCAGATGTGAAGATTCTTTTGGTGGATGTAGCTTTCCAAGAGAGTTATGTTCCAATGAGCAAGTAGAAGGACAGATGACTATAGAAAGTCTTCTTTTACAGGGTCTGTTTTATTTATTTAGTAGTGGTGTATATTACCTCTTTATATACACTAAGGAGAGATGAATAGCAAGGAAAAAAATCAACAGAACGCTGGAACTCACAACATATCTTAGATATGAAGGACAACTCGAGAAGAACTTTCCATGGTCCATAGCTGAAAGACAAATGTAGAGATTATATTAGACATATCAGTAACTACAAACATTACAGAAGGTGAGATGCTTATGCTTAAAGTATAACTAAAGGCAAAACTTTTGTTTTAGTTTCAGATAGAGTGGAGATGGATTAGAGCCCCTGTCAATTTTTATTGCTGTCTGTGCACCCATTAAGGAGATCCACCCTCTCTATTTGGCCTGTTTACCATTATCATTGAAAGTGAAAGTAAAAAGAAAACCCCAAATTTTGGGTTTTCCCCAGAAATGTAATAGATGGGAAAACTTCTAAAGGGAACACTAGTTCTGGTGACCTCGGGGTCCCCAAGAAATTAATTTAATTTACAGAAATTTCCTCTCACTTCCTCTTTGGCTATGTGACAGGAAGTGAAGGGAAATCTCCGCAATGTAACAGAGATGGCAGAAAAAAGAAACATTACAGGGGTTATAACCCCCCCTTACGCTATCCGAAATAAAAAAAAAGTTTTGACCATAGTTCTACTTTAAATAAGAAAAGTGAAGGGTTATGGACTGAAGGCACATTACTGGAGTACTTTCTTGGTTCACAACTTTCTATGACCAGTTCACATTTAATCCACCTGATCAGTTAGCTATTTACTACTTTATAAATTTTATTTTTTTTACTCTTGACTATATACTAAGTTAGTGACTGCATTGCTATCATGCTTGTAGACAGAACAACATGCTCAAGGAGGCACTGGGAATTTTTAGATTTGCAAGTGTAGCCAGATGAAGAAAAACTTCAAACAAGCTCATTAGTTCTGCCAGGTGGCTCCCACACAGCAAGGCTTCCCATCCTTTCAGTAGCTCAAACAAAAGAAATACAGAAAGCTTTCCAACACATTTCGGGGGCACCACAATCAGGGCTCAACACAGGATAAAACTGGGATGGATTCCTCCATTGCTGTTCAACTACTTCTGTCAAGTTACTACTTCATATAAAGAGTCCAATACTGGTTCTAACAGGGGCGGCCCGTCCATTAAGGGCGCACGGACGCCGCCCCCTCTGTCCTCGCCACCTCCCTATATGCCATGGATAGATTCATGCATAGCATGAATCTATCGATGGCCGCCCATGACCACTCCCTATTCATGTGGCCAGCCCCTTTCAGGACGCCGGCTGCATGAATTACCGTGCCGGGGGGGTTTCTTTGAAGCATCTCATAAGCGCCGTAGGCTCTAATAGGCTTCAACATAGAGTAACTTGTGGCGCAGAGCGTTGGCGTCATGAGCCCTTAGAAAGGCAATTGAATATTTGCCTTTCTAACGCTGAACCACATCTCCGCCAATCAGGAAGCGCGAGTATGTTACCTGTTCCCTGATTAGCAGAGACAGCTGATCCTATTGAACGCCTTTCTCGGAGGAAGAGGGGGATGCACAGCCAAAGCCAAGCTGCTCCCCGTTCGCTGGACACCGCTGCCTGCCTGCTGCCCGCTCCTAGATGGGGTAAGTGCGGGACTTTGATGTCCCGACTGCCCTGGGGGGATACTGTCAGTGCTGCAAGGCCTATGGCGGGGGGGTAGATGGATGCTAGGTACCCCTCTGGTGATACTATATACCCCTCTGTGATACTATATACCCCTCTGGTGATGCTATATACCACTCTGGTGATGCTATATACCACTCTGGTGATACTATATACCCCTCTGGTGATGCTGTATATAACCCTCTGGTGATGCTGTATATATCCCTCTGGTGATGATGTCCCCACTGCCCTGGGGGGATACTGTCAGTGCTGCAAGGCCTATGGCTGGGGGGGGGGGGTAGATGGATGCTAGGTACCCCTCTGGTGATACTATATACCTCTCTGGTGATACTATATACACCTCTGGTGATGCTATATGCCCCTCTGGTGATACTATATACCCCTCTGGTGATGTAGTGTATAACCCTCTGGTGATGCTGTATATACCCCTCTGGTGATGATGTATACTCCTCTGGTGATGCTATATACTCGTCTGGTGATGCTATATACTCGTCTGGTGATACTATATACCCCTTTGGTGATGCTATATACTCCTCTGGTGATACTATATACTCCTCTGATGATGCTATATACCCCTCTGGTGATGCTACATACCCCTCTGGTGATGCTATATACTCCTCTGGTGATGCTATATACCCCTCTGGTGATGTTGTATATACCCCTCTGGTGATGCTATATACCCCTCTGGTGATGCTGTATATACTCCTATCTGGCGATGCTGTATACCCTACCTAGTGATGCTGGGCTGTATACTGCTGACACAATGGGTGGAATCTATAAGGGGTGGGGCTTATGAGAAATGGGAGGGGCCAAAAAGGAAATGCAGGGTCTGGCATCCCCCATCCTAAAATTTCACCAGCTGCCACTGGGTTCTAATGTACATTTGTGAAGTCACCGGGGTTGATTTACTAAAGGCAAATAGAGTGTGCACTTTGCAAGTGCAGTTGCACTTTTTCATGTAAATGTGGTTAAGCTTCACTTTGTAAAGACTATGCAATCAGGTGCAAGAAAAATTTTTAAAAAAGGATTTTGTTTGCACATGTTCGGATGATGGAAATCAGCAGGGTTTTACCACATTTACTAAGCTCTGGGGAAAATTAGTGCAACTGCACTTGCAGAGTGCACAGTCGATTTGCCTTTAGTAAATTTACTCCACTATTGGATTCCATTCAAGTTTTATCCTTTGTTGAGCCCTTATGAAGGGGGGTGGATGTTAGATATTTATATGACTTTTTTTACCAATAATTAAAATGATTTTGGAACTCTTATCTGATTTTGGTCTGGCGCTCCTTTCTGCGTGTCTGTGAATTAAGAATGTAGAAGCTATGATAACATTCAGCATTACCAAAGCTTTCTCCAGTGGACCGTACCAAGCAGCCAATTGATCCAGACTTCATAGGTCACATAATGTCCATGCATTCAAGCAGAACTGGGCTAACATACAGACAGGAAAGACAAGCCATAGGCATTGGACTACGGGGTGCAGCGCCCGTGGTAGCCTTGCCTGCCTTTGCATTAACAAGCTGTAACGCTATCAGGATGGCTTTGCAAATTACACCGTTGCAGTTGCACTTCTGGTGTAATAATCAAGGCTCTGTGGTCACTGTGAATCTTTTCCTGAGGTGGCATTCTGCAGTTGCAGTTCATAAATTAATGATACAGTATGTGCAAGTCAAAGTATTGTCCCTTGATTTACTTTGCCTGATGCACTAAAGACGTTGAGCATGTTCACTTTGCATAGTGAATTTTCACTTACCTCAGTAAATGTGGTGAACGTTTCAAAGCATTTTGCTTGCACATGATTGGAAGATAACAAGTCAACGCAGCTTAACCTCATTCCCCAAGCTAAGTGAAAATTCCTTTGCAAAGAGAAAATTAATTTTGCAAAGTGAATATGTTTTACTCCATTAGCAAATCATCCAAGAAAACCAGCAATTGTATTTGCATACATGATTACATATTTAGACAGGTTGAAAAAAGACACAAGTTAATCTAGTACAACTAATAAAAAAATAAATAAACACATAGAAAGCAGCATATACATCACCCTGAACCCACATTTGATCCAAAGGAAGGAAAAAAAAATATTACACAGCATGGTTCAATTTGCTCCCGTGGGGGAAAAAGTGTGTAACCAATGGCCCCTTTAGGGGTGGCTGGTAGATGTGGTTCACCTGTCACTCTGCCCTCAATCACACAATTTTCCATGCATCCGGAGTCACGGAACAGGCCAGTACTTTGTTTGTTGTTTTATTGAGGGAATAAACATGGATAGGGGAAAGGGATGACTGTGGGATGCCCAAAGAATCAAAGATTTTGAGACCGAACTGTATACTGCTCCGTATACATACTCCTTCCTCCAGCACTGACACTTGCTGACTGTTACACTACTTTTGCTTCTCTCCTGCGCAACACTTGTTTCTTCACCGTTAGGCCTGAAAGGAAATTTATCAGACCCCCATTTCCTCTTCCTCCACCCTAGCTAGCACATGGTGTGTCAGCAGGACCTTTAGACAGCCCGTTACAGGCAAGGGCCACGGGCCCTCAAGGTGTAGCCAAGTACAATTGTGCTAGCCAGGTCCCGATGGACTACTGCTCCCAGCCCATCCTCCTCCAGGCCACTCCGGCCTACCTCACTTTCCAGCAGCACTCCTTCCCCTGACTGGCTCCTCCAACTTCCACAGACTGTCCACTGTCTCCTCCCAGCCTGCTCCAGCCTTCCTGTCCAGCTCTCAGGGTCTGTCACTCACCGACACCAGTGGATCCTTTAAAGAGTCTTTCAGTAGCCTTTCTGTTGTTCTCCTTCTCCCTTGTGCTGCTCCAGGATCCAACTCTGCTCCTGGCTGCACCCGAGCCACCAGGCCTCACGGTCACCCCTCCAGACTGGGGGCTCCCTGGTGAGGCCTCCACAACTTCAGCTACATCTTCACTCTTCCACCCGACACTCTCCTCCCCCAGCTGGGCAGACCAAAGTATTTAAGGAGGCCTGCCCTCTACCAATCCAGGTTAGGGATTGGTCAGGGCTCCTCAGAAAGTTACACCTCCTCATCCATCCAATTTTCCAAAGTCTTCTGGAAACAAAGAGGAGGAGTAACCAAGGGGAGTTCCTTCCTGCAATCTCCAGCTCTCCCTGGGCCACCCCCCCACACCCGGATCAAAACATTCAGGGCTGCACTTATTGTCAGGCCTGACTAAATTTGCCTCTCCTAACAAAAATCTACCACAAAAAGCTCTGGATCAAAAATAAACATGAAAAATAAATCACCTATTAAGCCTTATATAACTCTAGTTAATGTCTAAGAACTCATTCATTTCCTTTTTTCTTAGCTGTTATTTTTTATTTTTTACTATTCATTTGTACACTTTTTAAATTTGCATTTGTTTGTTTTTCTAGCATTAAAGTGATTGTAAAGGCTCAATGTTTTTACCTTAATGCATTCTATTCCAGCGATGTGCACAAGAGCCGCAGCTCACCCGGGGCTCTTCCTCAATCACAGCCAGTTTTCCAACAAGGAGAGAGTGGAGACGGGGCTGAGTGGCGTTCCGTGTGTGAATGGACACACAGAGCAGGGTGGGGCTCCTGGGGTGCCCCCCCATAACAAACTGCTTTCTATGGGGGCACTCGGCAGAAGGGAGGGGCCAGAAGCATCAGCTGGGAGCACGAGAAGAAGAGAATTGGGGCTGCTTTGTGCAAAACCACTACACGGAGCAGGTAAATATAACATGTTTTTTAATTTTAAAAAAATAAATAAAAATCTGCCTTTAAAGTGTTACTAAACCCAGGACCTGCACTCACTCTATCTGGCCTCCCACAGTACACAGAACGGGGAAAATGCAATTATTTTAGTAAATATAAACTGATAAATGCACTTTCTCATCAGCAGTCTTGTGACTTGTATCAGTTCCTAGTAAAGCTTGTAGGAGGAGCTTTCATCTTCCCCTGATCCTCTGTCTGGACAGTGCTGATTGGCCCTGTGCTGATCACACGCACCCTCCCAAGAAAAAAAAAACCTCTCTAGCGATACACACCAAACTGAGCATGTGCAGCCCGTCCCCTGGCTTTGTAAATATCAGGTTATTTTTGGAGACAGTGGAAGAAGAGGAGGATTAGAGAGACAGGATCACACAGCCTTTATAGACAATGCAAAGGATTAACCCCTTAGGTTACACAGTGAATATAATGTATAGGGATAAATATGATCCTTACTGACTCATCCATCCTGACAATACATCCTGATAAAGTAGCAGTAATAATAGTGATTAATTATATTGATAAGGAAGTATAAGAGTGTCTTAAAGTAAAAAGTCTATTACACTAGTAGTGGTTAATATTAGTACACATACATACACTCATTTATGTGTTGCCATATAATACTTAATACTAGTTACATCTTTTATTTTATATAAGATAAAATTAAAATGGTGTTTGAATATTTCTTGCTACTTAGAACATATCCCTTTTGGTCAACATGAAAAGTACCACATGCATCAGTGGGTAAATTGTTGAGTAATAGTGTGTGTTGCATGTGATAAGAAACCCTATAAAGGGTGGTCTGTAATCTGTTTTACCGCTTGCCGTCCTTCGACCATCATCTGACGGCGACAAAGTGACTGGTTATTGCAAACCGCCGTCATATGACGGCGGCTGCGAGATCCCGCACTGTGAGCGCGCGCGCCGCCGGAGGCGCGCTCACTGTATTCCGGGGGGCCAGGGAGCGGGTAGGGCGGACTTGATCGCTGGCGGCTACCCGCAATGCCACCCCCCGTAGTGAAAGAACGGAGGCCCGTCTATGTAAACACGGATCTCTGTTCTGACAGAGGGGGAAGGGCTGTGATCACAGGCTTCCTGTATTTGGAAGCCGTGATCACTCCCCTCCCCCTGCCAGCCCAGCCCACACACAGTTAGAACACAACCAGGGAACCAGGGAACACAGTTAACCCTTAGAGCGCCCCCTCCAGGTTAACCCGTTCACTGCCAATGGCATTTACACAGTAATCAGTGCATTTTTATAGCACTGATCGCTGTATAAATGCCAATGGTCCCAAAAAAGTGTCAAAATGGTCCGACATGTCCGCTGCAATATCGCTGTACCACTAAAAATCGCAGACCGCTGACATTACTAGTAAAAAATAAACCCCATAAATGAATTCTCATCATCTGTAAATGCAGCAACTTTTGTGCAAACCAATCAATATACGCCAATTGCGATTTTTTTTTTACCAAAAATATGAGGAAGAATATAAATCGGCCAAAACCGATGAAAAAAATGTTTATTATTTATTTTTTTTGGATTTGTATTTTAGCAAAAAGTAAGAAATTTGGGTTTTTTTGCAAAATTGTTGCTCTTCTTTTATTTATAGCGGTGATCAGAAACGACGCAAAGGTGATCAAATACCACCAAAAGAAAGCTCTATTTGTGGGGAAAAAAGGACGCAAATTTTGTTTGGGTACAACATCCCACGACCGCGCAATTGTCAGTTAAAGCGACGCAGTACCGAATCGCAAAAAGTGCTCTGGTCCTAAAGTGGGAAATCCTTCCGGGGCTGAAGTGGTTAATTAGAGCATACTTTGACGGCCATGTATGTGTGTGCTCTCTGTAATTATGTTCAACAATAATTACGTAATAAAGAAATATAGTTTGGAACCTCTCGTCTGAAGGTTGATTTCACGGGTTTCCTGATAGGAAAAGATAGGAAACTAGAGATAAGAATCTCTATTCAATAACAAGCATGTTTTACTGCATATACAGAATTTACTGTTGTGGGTTTAGTAGCACTTTAATATCTATTTAAGTAACATGAAGGAAGTCACAGTCCCAATAGCAAAATTGCCTTGTACTATAATATTTTTTTCTGTCTTTATATAATGGACAAATGCCAAAAATATTTGTATTTTTGTGGAGTTATAACTTACATAAAGCTGCATGCACCCTGGACATTTTAAATTCCACTTTAAGGCTCCATGCACACCAGACGTTAAAAAAAAAAATGCTCTAAAAACGTTTTTAAGCTTCCAGCGTTTTTTGTGGTCAGAATGACTCTTGAACGTGATTTAAGGGCATTCAGATAACAGCCCATAAACGCCACTGCTGATAAACGACAATAAACGTCCATGTGTGCATGGACACATAACATAGAGGGGCATTAATGGGCTGTTAAAAAAACGCCCAAAAATGATCGTTTATCAGCTTCAGTGTGAATGGAGCCTTAGAGGCGTCTTGCATTGTTTTTCCTGCCTGTAAACGCACCTCAATATTAGCCTTAATGTCCATGTTTACAGGAATTTAGAGGGAGAAAAAACAAAACACTGCCAGCGCGTTAAGGAGCAGCGGCATTTTGGCAGAAAAAAATGCCTGACTGCCTAGGTATGTAAACGCATCTAAACACTATTAAACCCTACGTGGTTAAGTGCTTGAGAGTTCCTTCATTTCAATGGTCAGGATAAATTAATATTCTGGCCAGTGAAATTAATAAAAATTCAAACGTTTGATGCGCTTAAACACGTCTAAACGTGTTTGCAAAAACGCAGCTTTAGGCATGTTTTTGATGCTGCTTTTCTCCTGCCAGGAAAAAGGGTGTTTAGAAGAGCTAGGAAAAAAACCCAGTGTGCATGAGGCCCAAGTTTCCAGTAGAACAAAATGTATTTATAATGTAAATGAAAACCTTGGTTCTGTTTCCCTGTGCTCATCACGCTGCTTTAACCGCGATGCAAAGGCCCCTATTCCATTCAGTTCTCTATGGACCAGTTGGTGATAATTCTAGGAGACAGACAGTCCAATGATTTAGTGACCCCAATGGCAACTCTGTCCAGAACTATAACTATTTTTTAGCTTTAAATTAAAGTGATTGTTTTTTTTTTTTTTAAATAACAAACATGTCATACTTACCTGCTCTGTGCAAGGGTTTTGCACAGAGCAGCCCCGATCCTCCTCTTCTGGGGTACCCCAGGGGTGCTGCTGGCTCCTCCTCTTCATCATGTGCCCCCATGGAGAGCCAGGGGGGCACCTGTGTGGGCACGCTCACGAGTCCTGCTGCTGCGTCCATTAACACAGACAGCAGAACTCAGCTCTGCCCCCTGGCTCCCATTTCAATGGATTTGAATGACAGCAGCGGGAGCCAGTGGCCTGCTGCTATTAATCTATCCAATGAGGGCAGAGAATGCGGCTGGAGTCGCTGGGCTCATGCACATCGCTGGAATGATCTGGCTCAGGTAAGAAAAAGGGGTGCTCGGGGGGCAACTGCAGCACAGAAGGTTTTCCACCTTATGCATAGAATGTATTAAGGTGAAAAACCTTATGGGTTTACAACTCCTTTATTAGGAAATTAAGAAGAGCCTAATCCCTCCAGCCAGATCCAATGATTCATAAAGTATGCCAATTTGCCAAAGTAATTATTGACTTGAGCACACAATTTAGCTTCTACAGTAAGTAAACAAAATTCAATCTGTTCCTACAAAACCTGAAGATAACTGTGGGACAGTGAAACTTTTAAAGCCTTAGATGTTTTTTGACCACTGGGCACTTAAACCCCTTAACAACCAGACCAATTTTCAGCTTTCAGTGCTCTCACACTTTGAATGACAATTACTCAGTCATGCAACACTGCACCCATATGAAATGTGCGTCCTTTTTTTCACACAAATAGAGCTTTCTTTTGGCGGTATTTAATCACCGCTGGGTTTTTTATTTTTTGCGCTATAATTAAAAAAAGACCGACAATTTTGTAAAAAAAATGAATTTTTCTTTGTTTCTGTTATAAAATTTTGCAAATTAGTAATATTTCTTCATAAATTTTGGCCAAAATTTATACTGCTACATATCTTTGGTAAAAAAAAAAAAAACAAATTAGTGTATATTATTTGGTCCTTGCATAAGTTATAGAGTCTACAAGCTATGGTGCCAATCACTGAATATTGATCACACCCGATGTACTGATGGCCTATCTTATTTCCTGAGACCCTAACAAGCCAGGAAAGTACAAATACCCCCCAAATTACCCCTTCTTGGAAAGTAGACATTCCAAGGCATTTAATAAGGGTTATGGTGAATTTTTTGAAATTGTAATTTTTTCCCACAATTCTTTGCAAAATGAAGATTTTTTTCCCCCCAAAATTGTCATTGTAACAGGTTATTTCTCACACCCAGCATATGCATACCACCAATTACACCCCAAAATAAATTCTACTACTCCTCCTGAGTATGGCAATACCACATGTGTGAGTCTTTTACACAGCCTGGCCACATACAGAGGCCCAACATGTAGGGAGCGCCATCAGGTGTTCTAGGAGCATAAATTACACACATAATTTCTTGACTACCTCTTGCACTTTTGAAGGTCCTGGAACACCAGGACAATGGAACGCCCAAAAAATGACCCCATTTTGGAAAGCAAACACCCCAACGTATATTCTAGGAGGCATAATGAGTCTTTTGAACATGTCATTTTTTCCACAAGTTTTTGGAAAATGTGGAAAGAAAATGAAAACGCATTTTTTTTTTACACAAAGTTGTCCATTTATACAATATTTCTAACACACAGCATGTACATAGCAAAAAGGACACCCTAAAATATATTCTGCTACTCCTTCTGAGTATGGCGATACCACATGTGTGACACTTTTACACAGCCTGACCACATACAGAGGCCCAACATGTAGGGAGCACCGTCAGGAGTTCTAGGGGCATACATTTCGAATCTAATTTGTCTACCTTTTACACTATTGTGAGGCACTGTGGTGGCATGGATAGGCACCGTAGTGGCACAGATGGACAGGGTAGTGGCACGGATGAGCAGTGTAGTGGCACAGATGGGCACTGTAGTGGCATGGATGGGCAGTGTAGTGGCACGGATGGGCACTGTAGTGGCACGGATGGGCACTGCAGTGGCACGGATGGGCAGTATAGTGTCACGGATGTGTCACGGATGAGAACTGATGTGGTATGGGTGAGCATGAATGAGGCACAAATGAGCCATGGATGGGGATGGATGAGCCACGGATGGGTGGGTGAGCACGGATGGTTGGGTGAGCTTGGATGGGTGAGCATGGCTGGGTGAGCATGGATGGATGGCTGGGTGAGCATGGATGGATGGATGGGTGAGCATGGATGGGTGAGCATGGCTGGGTGGATGAGCATGGATGGATGGCTGGGTGAGCATGGATGGATGGCTGGGTGAGCACGGCTGGGTGGGTGAGCATGGATGGATGGCTGGGTGTGCACGGCTGGGTGGGTGAGCATGGATGGATGGATGGTTGAGCATGGATGGA
>BLSH010191992.1:400476-413516 GCA_018402905.1 Glandirana rugosa
CACCGTCGTATCGCACTTAGCGGCAGATATTTGCCGCCAAGCGCGTGCACTCCGATCCCCCACGGGTGACGCTCGAGGTCCTCACACCGGCGCCCAACCCGTCTGAGCTACAGGTGGCCACTGGGCGTTAGCGAATGATAACGTCTTTTCGTCCCTTGGTGGTTACGGGGCGCCAAGGGACGAGACTGTCCCCTGTATTGTGGCTAGATGACTAGGGACAGTGGCCCTAGTCAATCTAGAGAATACGGGTACCCTCGGGTCGGGGGTGTCTCAATCTTGTGCGGATCCCTTGTGTCAATTGGGGTAGTAACGGGGGACGTCCAATTGGGGGGGCAATGATGGGGTTAACTGTGTTCCCTAGGCGTGTTCTAACTCTGTGGGGGCTGGGCTCCCATGGGCATAAGAGATCTAACTGATCCCGGTGACAGGGATCAGTAGATCGGTGTTATGTCCCCTGTCAGAGCAGGGAACCGCGGGGCATTGGTGGTTCCCTGCTTTTCTGCAATAGTAAGCGATTGCGGGTCACCGGTGGACATCGAGTCTGCCCAACCCGCGGCCACACTCCTGGAGCTCGCAGTGGGCACCCCCTAGCCTCACGTGCGCGAACCGCCGTTTATAGACGGCGATTCACGCTATGCTGCCACCTTGCAGCAGTAAATGTATGCGACGCCGTTGTTAAGTGGTTAAAGTAAGCTTCTGCTTTAACCTCCCTGGCGGTAATCCTGAGTGTGGCTCGGGGTGGAATTTCAGTACCATTAACGGTAACCCCGAGCCACACTCGGGATTGCATCGCTGGATCCAAGGCAGCGTTACTCACCTTGTCCCCTGGATCCAGCAATGTCCTCCCGCGGTGTCAGAGTGTCTGTCCTCCGCCTGATGCCTCTGGGTGCCATTCCCTGCGAGCGTCGCACGGGGGCGGAGCCTGGCGGGAAATTCAAAAAGTGAAACACACACAGCACATACAGTACACTGTAATTTGTAAGATTACATTACTATATGAAATCATTTCACGTCCCCTTTGTCCCTAGTGGTTTGTCCAGTGCCCTGCATGCACTTTTGTATTATATATGCCATTCTTTCTGCCTGCAAACTTGAGAATGTCCATGGCAACCAAAAAGTGTCCCTTTGTGTCAAAAATGGTTTTTGATCAGCAAGAAAACAGCAATAGTAAATAAGAATGATTTGCAGAATTGGGTGATTACCTTATTTTTGGGGAAATTTATCATCAGAAACTGAAAGTTACGACAGCAACAATTCTGCAAATGAGCAAATTTCAGTGTTTTTGGTTTGATTACATTATTGAATACATTTTATTACTATTATCAAAAATAATAACATAATTATTTATAGTTATTTACTATATTATAATTTATGATTTCATGTTTCAGACTTTATCATACCCGGGATGCCTACTAGACTCTTGTTTGGACAGATTTAAGTGAGTTATTCCTAAGAATTACCGGCCTACAATAAAAAACGCCAAATTTTCATGCAAAATAATTGTACCGCTTTCAGCACCAAAAATCTGATATAATCATACCGCCAGGGAGGTTAAGAGTTGACTATAAACAAGCTAAATAGAGGACTAAAACTGCTAGATTCCCCCATCAACACAGTCAATAGCTTGATTTATCGGTGCAATCAGATTGCCCATCCATGTTTTGAATCTCGGCCAGTCTCTGGTAAACCAACCAAGATTTGAACCGTCTATGGCCTGCTTAAGATATTCAAAGACTACAGATACTGTCTAGAAATACACTTGCTTCTCTTAAATTAAATTGCTTATGCTGAAAAAGACAAGGACCCTTATTACCTTTAAGTGGTATTGTCCCGTGGATTTGGACAGGAGAAGAGCTGAACCAGACTTCACAGGTCACATGGTCTCCATAATACCAGGTGTCTCTGGGAAGGGTGAGGAGGTTCAATAATGTCCATGTACCATCAGGGAGCTTCATAGAGGTTCTTCTGCCCATGTGACGTGTTCCAGAGATGTTCCAGGTCACATATACTGTATGAAGAGACATTCTCACTACGCAGGCCAGCTGGATAGTACTGCTAGGAGAAGGTTGCTGTGGAGTTATCAGGAGATAACCAATATTGTTGGCATTGCAATCATCTGAAAACGTGAGATCATAAATATCCAGTTACCGAACACTCTGTTGAACTATAAATATATTAGGTCATTTAAATATTATAGTATGAATGTTATAAATGTAAAGCCCAAATAGCTAACATTCTGTTTTTTTTTTGGATAGAGCAGGTAAGCAGCAGACTTGTTGGCCCACCATGTGCACTCCTTCAGTTGGCCATTGGGTTACATTTCATGTCTATCAGATAGGCAGGCCAACTAAAGGGGTTTGTACAGCAAGATGAGAGCATGCTGTCATTGGAGATCCACCTTCTATGATGGTCCTGGTGACCATTGTCTCTGGGACAGAATATGATGGAAAATACAAACCGTTGGGGGTTGGCACTAAAAATGTGCAATTAGTTTTGCTCCAAATTAGTTTTTCTTCAAAATTTGGCAAATTCGTTATCTCAGAAATATCCGAATTAATGAAAGACAGTTTAATACATTTTTACAAATTTTTTAAAAGAATGATAATTCAAAAGAATGAAAATCCAAAATTTGAAAATGTGAAAATTCAAAAGAACGAAAATCCAAAAATCTGAAAATTTGAAAATTCGAAAACAAGAACAAAAATTCGAAAGAATGAAAATCCATAAATAACGAAAATCCAAAAATCCAAAAACTCGAAAATCCAAAATAATGACTAACTAACTAATAATAACTAACTATTAAATTATAGGTATTGGAATTTCCTTTCAAATTTGACTGTTAATAATAATACTTTTTATCATTTTTTATATAATAATTTTTATTATTATTATTAATAATAATAATAATAATTATTATTATTATATTTTGTTCCGTTCTGTTAGTTTAGATGCAGCATTCCTTATTTCGGATAATTCATAACGTCGGATAAATTCGTATTTGTTACATTCACTAACAGTCAAATTTAAAAGGAAATTTCAATACCTATAATTTAATAGTTAGTTATTATTAGTTACAGTGTATACTCGAGTATAAGCCGACCCGAATATAAGCCGAGGCACCTAATTTTGCTACAAAAAACTGGGAAACTCATTGACTCGAGTATAAGCCTAGGGTGGAAAATGCAGCAGCTACTGGTAAATTTAAAAAATAAAAATAGATACCAATTACACAGGTATTGTAGCCATTGCACAGGTATTGTAGCCAGACCCAGGGACTGAGCCATTACACAGAGAATCAGCCATTACACAGGGACAGGGAGCACAGTACCTTCTCTCCTCTCTTCTCCTCTCCTTGTCGGAGTCAGCCGCTTCAGACCCGCCCCCATTCCACAGCACAGTGACAAGCCAATCACTGGCAGTCACTGTACACTGTGCAGCCAATCAGTCTATGTATGTGCGCTGTTCAGCGCACACACATAGATTTTTCGGACCACCCACAGAGGCTTCAGGCTCCTGTAGATGAGATGCTGTGGGGCACTGACTCAAGTTTAAGCCGAGGGGGGCCTTTTTTAGCACAAAAAATGTGCTGAAAAACTCAGCTTATACTTGAGTATATTCGGTAGTTATTATTTCAAATTTTCGGATTTCCGTTCCTATTTTCGTTCTTTCGAACTTTCGTATTTTCGTTCTTCTTTTTGGATTTTTGAATTTCAGATTTTGAATTTTCCGATTTTCGAATTATTACGAATTAGCGAAATAACAATTACCAAATCTGTAACGAATTTGCACGGTCGTACGTTGTTGTACCCAATCAAAATGAACGTCCTTTTTTACCCACAAATAGAGCTTTTGAGGTATTTGATCACCTCTGCGTTTTTTATAATTTGCGCTATAAACAAAAAAAGAGCAACAATTTTGAAAAAACCCAATATTTTTTACTTTTTGCTATAATACATTTTCAAAAAAACTAAATTAAAAAAACAAATGTATTCATCAGTTTAGGCCAATATATATTTTACTACATATTTTTGGTTAAAAAAAAGTGCAATAAGCATATATTGATTGGATTGCGCAAAAGTTTTAGCGTCTACAAACTATGAAAATTGATTTATGGCGTTTTTATTTTATTTATTTATTTTACTAGCAATGGCGGTGATCAGCTATTTTTAGCGGGACTGCGACATCGGACACTTTTGACACTTTTTTGGGACCATTGGCATTTATACAGCGTTCAGTGCTATGAAAATGCGCTGATTACTGTATAAATGTCACTGGCAGGGAAGGGGTTGACACTAGGGGGCGATCAAAGGGTTAACTGTGTTCCCTGTCAGTGTGTTCTAACTGTGTGGGGGCTGGCGACTGGGGGAGGAGAGAGATCGCTGCTCCCATATACTGGGAACATACGATCACTCTCCTCTCCTCTGTCAGAACGGGGATCTGTGTGTTTACATACACGGATTCCCGTTCCATCACTGCCGGAGAGTGATCGCAGGTGGCCGGCAGACATTGAGTCTGCCCCACCCGCTGATTGGCTCCCCCGCTACACAGTGAGTGCACGACACGCTCCCGCGTCCGCCGTCAGGTGACGGCGATTTTCGCAGCGGAGCCATACTGCCGCCGTCAAATGACAGCGGGCGGTCGAGAAGGGGTTAAAGGATCAATGAACTGCCTCCCATTCTCTGCAATGGGTGCTTTCACACTGGGGCAGTGCGGTGGCGGGACGTTCGGAAAAGTCCTGCAAGCAGTATCTTTCGTTGGGAGAGTTGTAAACAGCGCTCTCAAAACGCCTTTGCCCTTTGCAATGAATGGGCAGCACTTCCGTAGCGCCTGAAAAGCGCATTCTGAAGTGCCGCAACACAGGTCTTTTTGTTTTTTTTTAAAGGTACCATTGTGACTGACGTGACCTTTAAAAACTGGCCCGCTAGTGCCTGAAAAGCAGTGCAAAAGCACCGGTAAAATGAACGGTGCTTTAGCGCTGATTGCCGGTGAAAGTAGCCTTAAGCCCCTAGCTGAATCTTCTGTCCATTCTTCTCCTACCTCCCACCCAATCATTTACAAAAACTGAAAGCTGAAAACGGACAAAGAATAGGACAGTTTGTATGTGAATAGCCTTAGATGTCTTACATATTTTAATACATTTTACTGAAATAGAGCGCGGTTTACCTCCAGCAATTAACATTGTTCCATTAGCAAAGACCAATGATCTTAAATGAAGATATGAACAGTAATACATTCCAGAGTCCTCAGGCTGAATGTTGTACAATGTTATAGTATAGCCCTTTGTGTCCTCTCTACAGGAATAGGTTTGGGAGCTCACAGTCACACACGATACAACTCTTGTCAGTTTATCTCCATCTTTCCATATTTTCCGATACCAGGAAATTCTTCCCATGTTATTGAATACATTTGTAGTGTTAGAGATGCAGGAGATATCCACAGATCCACCGGCAGGTACAAAGATGATGTCCTGGGGCTGATACAGAACCATCCCAACTGCTGTAAAACCAATGAGAACCTTTGGCTCAGTAGACATTGCACACAATAACTCTTCCCCAATATTCTATAACATGAAACCTACCAACTGTTCTTATTTTGTAGGTAAAGCTACTTTCCCAGGACAGTGAAGATGCAGCGCAAACACAAAGATTTATTCTTTTTAAATGCAACATTTGGGGGAGCCTTGCTAAAATTGAAGCACACAGAATCTGCTGCAGCTGTGCATGGTAACCAATCAGCTTCTAACTTCAGCTTGTTCAATTAAGAATTGACAATAAGTGCCCGTTCACACAGGGGCAACTTGCGATCCCAAGTCGCTTGACATCCCATTGAAATGAATGGGAGCCGTCTTAATGTACACAACTGAAGTCGCTCCGTCTTCAAGGCGACTTCTGAAAAGGTTCCTGTACTACTTCTAGACGACTTCTATCCGACTTGTGCCCATAGGATTCAATAGAAGTCACCTCCAAGTCGGATCCCCATCTACATGGAAGCGACTTTACAGTTAAAAGAATAGAATTTATTTTTAGGCAGCCCCCTCCCTCCCTTCTCTGATTGGTCAATGCAAAGTCGCCTGGCAAAAGTCATGTTGTAAAGTCGCCTGAGGTCCTTGAAGTCGCACTGTAAATCGCGCTGAAGTCGGTTCGCCCCTGTGTGAATGCACCCTATTGTTGGCAATGGAGCTGTTTAAATTGGTGCAATGCCGACTTTGCGGTGCCGCATTGATTTGAAAAAGTAGTTCCTGCACTACTTTTAGCGTTTTCAGGTGCGACTTGCATAGGTGTCTGTGCATGAAGACGCACAGATGTCAGCCAAGTTGCAACTGAAGTCGCACTGACATGCGTCTTTGAAATTGTGCAATTTCAAATGAATTTGCATGATTTCAAAGCCGCATTCAGCGTGAACCAGGGCTTAAACCTAGAAGCTGATTGTTTTCAATGCATAGCTGCACCAGATTCTGTGTGCACCAGTAAAGCCTCGTGCACACGGGACGACGATCATATACAACAGGTCATACTAACGACCGTTGTATGCGATATCGATCGTTCGTATGCGCGATTAGAACAGTCGAACATACGACGGTCGTACAAGGTAGTTGTATGAGCAGACTAGAAAACTTGGTCGTACCAACAAGCTCTCATACGACCGTTGTATCGTGTGTACAGAGCAGTTGGTACAACAAAGTTGTATTGTGCAAAACACGCATGCTCCAAAGTCAGGAACGGCCGGATGCTAATTACATGCACCTGAACGTTCTTCTGCGGTCGTATGATGGTGTAGTGCAGTCAGTATGCAAGTTACATTATGCAACATATGATTTGCAACGATCGTAAGTACGATCGTCGTACCGTGTGTACGAGGCTTTAATCTCCCTACTTGTGTAGATGTAGATTTCCTCTAACACAATGGAAATTGTTTTTGATATACAGTTCCTTCACATTTGACAGGTTATGACAAATTATTTTCTTCAAGTTACATTTAACCATTATCTATTTACACACATTTTTATTATTATTATAATTATTATTATTTTTAATCTGAACAGCAAAATGTTGTGGTTTTGTGACCCTCCAAAGCCTCGTACACACGATGCGAATTTCAGACGATAGAACGTTTGTTTTTTCTTGGATGCTTGTCTCATGTTGAAAGTGAAGAGCGTGCTAATTAGGGTTGTCCCGATACCACTTTTTTAAAACAGAGTACAAGTACCGATACTTTTTTTAAGTACTCGCCGATACCGATTACCAATACTTTTTTTAATGTCATCTGACAGTAGTACTAATATGCAGCACTGATGGGCATTGATCGGAGGCGCTGATGAGGCGTGGACTGTCAGTAGTTTTTCGGTTTCATTTTTTTTTTCACAATTTTATTTTTTACAATTCATATTTTTTTACAATGCTTTCTTTTCTTTGGGGACGGGGGGGGGGGGGGGTAATGGACAATGCCATGGCTTTTTAAATTATTTTTACAATTATACTTAAAAACATTTTTTTTTTTTAATCAACCCTGTTGGGGGGCTTTGGTGAGATGTCAGGGGTCTAAACAGACCCCCAACATCTCCCCTTTGAGACAGGGAAAGGGACTGAGATTCCCCAGTCCCTTCCTCAGCAGCCTCAGCTGCACTGAAGATGAATGAAGAGGAGACAGCGGCTCCTCTCCATTCATAAATTGAAACATTGTAAACACAGTTTACAATGCTCAGTTATGAATGGACAGAGTCACTGACTCTGTCCATTCAGAAAAGGAAGGAGCTGGTAAATGACAGATTTACCGGCTCATTCCTCCGCTCTCCATCCTGAACAATCCCAGGACAAAGGGAGAACCGTAAGAGTTCGGAGGGGAGAGGGGGGGGAACTGGAGGAGGACAGCTCGGGACCGGAGGGGGCGGAGGGGGCGGAGGAGGCCAGATCGGGACCGGAGGGGGGGGGGCCCCCGGAGTAGCACAGAGGAGGATACAGGGACACTCTCCCTGTGTGGCTTTCAATAAGGCAGCTGAATGCCACGGAGGGGAGATCGCTGATTGTAATTTCCCCCACACCGATCATCCCTGAGTGTCCTTGTATCCCCCCGCTGTGTCCTTCTCTGTGCTACTACTAAGAATCGGAATAGGCATCCGATACAAGTACTCGTGCAAATGCTCGGTATCGGTACAGATACCGATACTAGTATCGGTATCGGGACAACCCTAGTACTAATGATACGAAAAATTTTTGTACAACAAAATTCAAAGTCAGAAGTGAATTAATGTGTTGAATAGCTTTGTATGTATATTTTCGTTTCTGAGCATGCGTAGTCGTGATCGTACTATTTTTTTTTTCATACAAATACTGTACTAATGATACGAAAATCGGACGTTGAGTTGCCGTACGAAAAACCTTTTCTAGTCTGCACAACCAGCTTTTGTCTTATGAAAAAATCGAAATCAGCTGTAGAAAGGAGCACACTAACGGTAAGAATTTCGGATGATCGGCCGTCAAACGAAAATTCCTGCCCGAAATTCACATGGTGTGTACGGGGCTTAAGGGCTCATATACATCTGTGTAGATTTAAGAGCTATCCACGGTGAATCGCTTTTCACAGATCGGTGAACTGACAGGCATTCAGGGGGCGATACTGCTGCCTCCTGCCTGCCTGTTCATTTATTGTTTTTTTTTTTTGTTAATTTGTTTTTTCATGAAGAGCACCGCACCTCCGGGGGATAACTTCTGTGCCTTTTTCTGTAACTTTTTCTGTGCTGCAACCCTGTCCTGCCTTTGCAACTTAAGGGGGGGGGGGGGCGGTAAAAACTCAGGGCAGGGAATTGTTAAAAATGCGTCTCATCTGCCTGCTTTACCTCCCCCAACCACAAATGTTGCCTGTTTGCTCCCAGCATATGAATATTATTTGTAGTCATTTCATAATGAAACCCCTAATGGGTATGGGATCTTTTTGTACTGCACTATAGTGCAAATCCACATAAACTAATAAAAATGTACTGAAACAAAAAAATTAATAAATAACCAAAATGTGTCAGTGATTAAGGCTGAACTCGAGGCAAATAGCCAAATACACAGATGCAATATATATAACATATTTTAGTTTACAACATATCACATATAAGGGAACAGTTTTACCTGCCAACAGATTCAGAGGAGGATGCCTCTTTGAACACGCATAAGATCTCCATATGGACTGACATCCAGATATCTGAACTGATTGAACAACAGCCCTGAGGAAGGGGGATGCCATTTGATCCCCGAAACGCGTTGGCGTTTTTTACTATTCTTCCTACCGAATAAAATCCACCTTTGCAACTTTTACACCTTTGTCTCGGGCGCTCCATTCGTATCTAGAACAGATTCAGTTCTGGAATTTACTCAGTGTGGCCACAAAGCATAGGTCTGTTCGATAGGACAGGTGACCTGATTTATTTTTTTTTTTGCTGCAGTCAGTAATACTTTTCAGGTCTTTCCCCCACCCCATGATTGGGCAGTGAAAGGAGAAGCAGTAGATTGATAAGTTCATCTGTTGATCACTCTGTTATCTCCTTCTATCAGCATGCTTCTTGGACTGCAGCAGAACTGATTGGCTTCTTCCTCCAGTCTGAGCTCTGATGTACATGGGCTGTAAGAGGCTGATTGCCAGGTAGCATTCAGGGGGCTTATACTGCTTACATTTTTAAAAAAGGATATTTATATGACTTCAGATTTGCAATAATCAGTGTCTTTTATATCTGCCTGGTGTTTAAATTTAAATATTTTTTTGTAAATCACAGTGGAAAAGTTCAACACTATAATAAACATTTTAATAAATTAGTTAAATGAAAACAAAATCTATATATTCTAAGACTTTTAGCTATAAGAAATAGATGTAGAATAAATAAAGATTAACAAACTAAGCAAAGAGTATCAGAAGAAATGGAAAATCTCTGAAAAAAGAATTTATCATATAGCAGGACATTAAAGGGGTTGCAAAGGCAGGTGGTTTTTCACCTTCATGCATTCTATGCAATAAAATAAAAAGCCTTCTGTGTGCAGCAGCCTCCCCACCCCCCACCCCCTAATACTTACCTGAGCCCCATCTCTCTCCAATGATGCTGCACAAGAGACTCGGTGGTCCAGCACTCTCCCTCCTGATTGGCTGAGACAGCAGCGGGGCGTCATTGCACCCCACTGCTGTCAATCAAAGTCAGTAAGCCAATGAGGAGTGAGAGGGGTGGGGTTGAGCTGCTGCTTTGTGTCTGAATGGACACACAGAGCAGCGGCTCGGCTGGGGTGCCCCCATAGCAAGCTGCTTGCTGTGGGGGCACTCTGCAGGAGGGAGAGGCCTGGAGCGTCGGCTGGGGTGAGGGTCTGGGCTACTCTGTGCAAAACCACTGCATAGAGCAGGTAATTATAACATGTTTGTTATTTTTAAACAAAAAAAACAAGACTTTGCTATCACTTTAAGTCATTGTACTGTGTGGGCAATCTAGCCATTACACAAAATGCAATTTTATCCAACAGCTGTGATTTAGAGCAGAAGGCTGTATGGATGCCAGCATGCTCCAGCTTACACGTGCAATCTTGCTGTAACCATTGGCACAAGGCTGCATTTATGGTTAGGCACTATTGGCCTCTGCCTAGGACAGTGGTTCTCAACTCCGGTCCTCAGGACCCCCCAACAGGCCAGGTTTGCAGGATAGCTGAAATGCATCACAGGTGATATCATTTGCTGCTCAGTGATTGCAGTGTTCTAGTCTGCATCTCCCCAAGGTAATACTTAAAATCTGGCCTGTTGGTGGGTCCTGAGGACCGGAGTTGAGAACCACTGGCCTAGGATGTCATTGTGTGAGGGAAGCCTGGATCCTCTCCTGTTATAAAAAAATGTAGTATTAAAGTAGATTTTTTTTTTTTTTGCATAATTGTCGCTCTTTTTTTGTTTATAGCGGTGGTCACAAATGACACAGAGGTCATCAAATACCATCAAAGGAAAGCTCTATTTGTGGGAAAAAAAGGACGCAAATTTTGTTTGGGTACAACAACGCATGACCGCGCAATTGTAAGTTAAAGCGACGCAGTGGCGAATTGCAAAAAGTGCTCTGGTCCTAACATGGGAAATCCTTCTGGGGCTGAAATGGTTATGATAAAGCACCTTCTGTGTGTAGAAGCCCCCCCAGCACCCCCTGATTACTTACCTAAGCCCTTTCTCTCTCCAGCAATGTCCACGAATGTCAATCAAAGTTAGTCAGCCAATCAGGGGAGAGAGGGGGTGGGGCCAGGTCAGGGTTCCATTTCTGAATGGATACATGGAGCCATGACTCGGCTCGGGTGCCCCCATAGAAAGCTGCTGGCTGTGGGGGCACTCGATAGGAGGGAGGGGCCAGGAGAGCAGAAGAGGGACCCGAGAAGAGGAGGATCCGGGCTGCTCTGTGCAAAACTAACTGCACAGAGGAGATACGTATAAAATGTTTGTTATTTAAAAAACCCTCTAGTGCTAGAAGTATAAATAGTTTTCTTTTCTAGTACATGTAAATTTATGCAGGCTTGGCTGGCAGCCAGGCTTGCCTGTTTTTGTTTCCTGGGTTGGCAGAAATCCAGAGACAGCTGGATGATTCACATGCAGCATCACTGAGACCTCCCCTCTATTTCTAGAATGTACTGGAACCTTCTGGAAAGATGAGAGGGGAGGTAATGTGGGGCTGTCTGGAGTATTCTGAGGGCCCTGACCAATCCCCAACTTGGGTTTGCAAAAAGAAGAAAAACCCTCCAAAGAAAGGGACTTTGAGGCATACACGGATTCAGGGCCGATCCTGGGCGGGTGCGCGGGGTGCAACGCACCCAGGCGCCGCAGAGGAGGGGCGCCAGAGTGTTCCTTTCCCTCAGAGCTGGCACTGCCAATAGCCGGTGTTCTATTAGAGCGCGCTGCACTGGTGCCTCCGCGGCTGTGCGAGTTAGAAGCACAGTCTGAGAGGTAAGGGGACTTCCTGTCATTCTGCACAGTGCAGGCTGCATAGAGGATTTTGCGCTCTCCCCTCTCCCCTCTCCAGCTGTGGACTGGAACTTTTCTGGCCACCAGCCAGGCTCTTGTTGTGTGCTATGAGGAAGGGACCTGCTTTGGAGATCCCGCCCACCCACATGTTTGGAGCGATCCCCCTGCCCATGCCTGCCTGGAGGGAGATGTTAGCTGAGCAGGAGCTGTGTGTGCCGAGGTAAGCTCAGCTGATGGTATTGCATTGCCAGAGCACAAGGTGAATGGGACAGCAGGAGGCTGGAAGTGAGGAAGGGGTTAACATTGCTGTGTCCATCGATGCAGATGGGGGTGGGGGAGTCAGTGAAAGTTACCTGTTCCCCATCCCCCACCTTGCATTGTCTTAATGGCAGTGACATTTTAACCCATCTCCCCCCTTCTGCATTTGTGGTAATGTCAGTAGTATTAACCCCCTGCCCGCACTATGGTACTCATGGAAGGAGTTACATTTCAATGCCCCTGGCCCCCAATAAGGGGAAGGGGGTTAATACTACTGACACCTGTGCTGGGGGTCTTTAATGCGTCCTCTGACATCAACACTGGGGGTCTTTAATGCGTCTTCTGACTTAAATGGTGGGGGGTCTTTAAAGCGTCCTCTGACATCAACGCTGGGGGTCTTTAATGCGTCCTCTGACATCAACACTGGGGGTCTTTAACCACTTGCCGACCGCCGATCGGCATCTGACGGCGACAAAGTGGTTCGTTATCGCAAAACGCCGTCATACGACGGCGGCTGCGATAACGCGCACTGTGAGCGCGCGCGCGCCGCCGGAGGCGCGCCCGCGCGCTCACTGTGTCCGGGGAGGGCCGGGGAGCGGGTGCGGCGGCTTCGATTGCCGCCGGCTACCCGCGATGGCCCCCCCGGAGCGAATGAGCGGAGGTCCGTGTATGTAAACACGGACCTCCGCTCTGTGTGAGGGGGAAGGGCTGTGATCACAGCCTTCATTTACGTGAAGGCTGTGATCGCTTCCCTTCCCCAGATAGGCAGTCCCCAATACAGTTAGAACACGCCCAGGGAACATAGTTAACCCTTAGCGCGCCCCCTGCAGGTT
>BLSH010191992.1:415899-429227 GCA_018402905.1 Glandirana rugosa
TTTATTTGGTGGGCACTGATAAGGCTGCAATTGGTAAGCACTGGTAGGCTGCATTTGTTGGGCACTGGTAGGCTGCATTTGGTAGGCACTGGTAGGCTTCTATTGGTTGGCACTTGTAGGCTGCATTTGATGGGCACTGGTAGGCTGCATTTGGTAGGCACTGATGGGGCTGCATTTGATGGACACTGATGAGGCTGCGATTGGTAGGCATTGGTAGGCTGAATTTGGTGGGCACTGGTAGGCTGCAATTGGTGGGCACTGATGGGGCTGCATTTGATGGGCACTGATGAGGCTGCATTTGCTGGGCACTGGTAGGGTGCAATTGATGGGCACTGGCGAGGCTGCATTGATCTCTTGTATCATTTCAATCTGATACAGGACCATCTCCTGTAGTATATATGCAGTCTTTGATCATCTCCTTTAGTATATCTGCCATGTATTCCAGGGTAACATCTCTGTGTTTGAGTCGTTGCCATAGAAATATTTGTAAAGGGGAGGAGTTATTAAGATGACCACGCCCATGTGGGGGCGCCAGAAATATTTCTGCACCCAGGCGCTTGTGACCCTAGGATCGGCCCTGCACGGATTGGAGATACACCGACACCAAGGATCATAAAATTCAAATATTTATTGATATAGACATATCAACACTAAAATTAGGCCACAGGGCCCAAAAGTATATACCTGATAAAATAGACCATCAAATTGGACAAAACACAACAACACAGACAAAGACGAAAAAATGGCAATGAACCACTGTGCTAGAGCATATGGTGAAAAGAGAAACCCCACAATGGAAGCAAAGTTGGGTTTGCAGGGGGCAGGCCCTCTCAAATACTCAGGGTCAGCCCAGCTGAGGAGGAGTTGTTCAGGTGGAAGCTGAAGATGGAGTGTTAGGATGTCGTGGCCTTGGAGAGAGCTCCCCAGTCTGGGGGTGGGGGGGGGGGGTGGTGACCTTGGGCCTGGGCTCAGCTGCGGACATGACCTTCCTACAAACAATGGAAGTGTCCTGGACAGGAGGCATGGGAGCAAGGACAGGACAGCAAGAGAACACTGCCAGGTAAGTCTCCAGGAGGAACAACAGGAATAGCCAAGAGGGCTGGTGAGTGACACACAGACAGGAGGACTGGGAAGCACACCTGAGAGGACTGGGTGCAAGTAGTCTGGAATGGGTGCAGAGCCAGTAAGGAGGACTGTGGTGACATGGGCAGTGGAAAGAGCCAGCTGCAACCAGGAGGGCTGGCAGGGCCTGAAGAGGTGGTGCTGGGTTCAGTAGCCATGTGGGACAGCTAGCACTAGGACTACCACATTTTTACTACACCATGGGGGCCCACGGTCCCTGCCTGCAAAGGGCAATTTGCTTTGGGCTTGGCTGAGCCAGTGTCAGGCCTGCGTTTTTGTGCTAGCTGTTCCTGGGAGTGATAGTCTGCAAGCAAGTGTTGTGCTGGAGGTGCAAGAGGTGAGGTTGTATATACCGGTGGTGTATATAGTTTTAGTCCCTAAATTTCCTGTCTTCAATCAAGTGGGCATCTCGTATGTACCCTATCCCCATCCAAGTTATAATTCCCTCAATAATAAAAGTAAAAACAAGTACAAGGACTATTTCTTGACTGATGTATGTCTGGAAATGTGTGTGCCTGGTTGAGCAGGGTGAGAAATAGACCACAATCACCAGCAGCCCCTATGGGAGCTACATTAGTAAAGACTTTCTGTCAAATAATTTTTGAAATACAGTATATGGTTTGCATACTATTGTGTTACTCAATTAAGTTAAAAAAATTACATATTTTAAGATATCAAACATTCAAAAACATCCTCCTCATAAAACAGTTGTATAAAGCAGTTTCCTGCATGTAGCTTTGTAGCAAGAGAATGAGCAGTATTGTATTAGGTCCTCGCGTGCCAATGCGTTTCGTTAATTATGCTTCATTAGGACTTGTGAGGACCATACATGTACTCATCTATGGAAGAAAGCATTTGTCCTGTTTACAATTATCATTAAAAGTGAAAGTAAAGAAAATCCCAAATTTTGGGTTGTCCCCAGAAAAGCAATAGAAGGGAAATTTTACAATGGGGTTCCAGTGCTGGTGACCTGGAATTCCCATAATTTGCAAGCATTTCCTCTAACTTCCTATTTTGGCTATGGGACAGGAAGTGAATGGAAATCTCTGCAATGGGGCACAGATGGCAAAAAATAAGCTGACAGGGGTTTTGCCTTTAGTTCTACTTTAATCCTCACTTAAGGGTGAGATGAGACTGCTATCCAATGTTTTTCAAATGCTGGTTTATGCATTGACATACCTCCTTAGACCCAGTCTTCCCAGACAGCATGGTCACCTGCAGACTAGTCACTATCCACAGGCAGCTTAACTCTTCAAAAAGACACAGAAGTTGAACCCAATGCAATTTTACTTTAGCTAATTGCAATACAGAGAAAGTTTTCTTCAGTCTTTTGAAGTGTAAAAACACAATGACTGTCCTAAGCTCTGTCTTTGTGAATTAACAACACCGACTAAGGGAACATGCAAGAATAGAGAGTGTAGTTTGGAAAGCTAACTAGCTGTAAACAGGAGGAAGATACCAAAATCACATTAGTAAACATATTGTAGTGGCCAGAGATGGTCACTAGATGTCAGCATACTACAGAAAATGACCATATCATAGAGTTTAAAGGAGTTCTAAAGGCAGAAGGTTTTTTTTCATTATTTTAATGCACTCTATGCATTAAGATTAAAAAAAAAAACATTTTGTGTGTTGCAGCCTCCCCAGCACCCCCTAATTACTTGTGATGATAGTGAGGAGGAGAATGGTGCCAATATTAAATGGAAAAACATCAGACAAAATAACAAAACAGTCCTGAAATACGGCTCATAAAGTCTATAATTGTGTCTCTAAAAATAAGTCCTGGGCAAAGAGCTAGGGTAGCGTGGTAATGATGAGCGGATAGGGGCAGCAACCCGATGAGTACAAGCAACTCTGCAAAAATAGAAATGGAAACAAGCGCGCCAGACCTAAGCGCAGTAAATCAAAAACCACAGTTTATTTGCACAATAATGAGGATGGGTACTCACAAAGGACGGAGCAAGAGAAAACATAACGTCCGTTTAGCTGAGAAGGCTATATCATGTCCATGCTGGGTGCCTGTTCTGGGGTGTCACTGGAGCTGTTCGTGGAGTCACCGATCGGCTGGCCAGTGTCATCTGTAGACTCTGTAGATGGTATGCAGCTCGTGTTGGAACGAGAGAGCTTGTTCCACTTGGGAGTCCCTCCCTCCGGGTCTCCTATAATAGAGCCATCCACCTTCCTCCCAGTCAGGGTCTGAAGAAAATACGAGACGTATTGAAACGCGTCACCCTATTGGCTCCACGTTCTTTGACGTCACTTCCGGGACGCCGCACTTCCGCTATTCACACTTCCAGCGCCTGGTGCGTTCCAACACAAGCTGCATACCATCTACAGAGTCTACAGATGACACTGGCCAGCCGATCGGTGACTCCACAAACTGCTCCAGTGACACCCCAGAACAGGCACCCAGCATGGACGTGATATAGCCTTCTCAGCTAAACGGACGTTATGTTTTCTCTTGCTCCGTCCTTTGTGAGTACCCATCCTCATTATTGTGCAAATAAACTGTGGTTTTTTATTTACTGCGCTTAGGTCTGGCGCGCTTGTTTCCATTTCTACCCCCTAATTACTTACCTGAGCCAAATCTCTCTCCAGCGATGTCCACGAATGTCTAAGCAGTCTAGGACACTCCTGCTGATTGGCTGAGACACAGCAGTGGCACCATTGGCTTGGCTCCTGTGGCTTTCAGTCAGAGTCAGTCAGCCAATCAGGGGAGAGAGGGGGCGGGGCTGACACACAATGGACACACAAAGCTGTGACTCAGCTCGGGTGCCCCCATAGGAAGCTGCTGACTGTAGGGGGAACTTGACAGGAGGGAGGGGACAGAAGCACTGAAGAGGGACCTGAGAAGAGGAAGATCTGGACTGCTCCCAAATGCATAGAGGAGGTATGACATGTTTTTTATTTAACCACTTGCCGACCGCCCGCCGCAGCGTGATGGTGGCAAGGTGGCTCATTATCGCGAACCGCCGTCACAGGACGGCGGCCACGATAACTAGCATTGTGAGCGCGCGCCGCCGGAGGCGCGCTCGCGTGCTAACTGTGTTTGGGGGGAGCCAGGGAGCGGGTAGGGCGGACTCGATCGCCGCCGGCTACCCGCGATGGCTCCCCCGCACTGAAAGAACGGAGGTCCGTGTATGTAAACACGGATCTCCGTTCTGTTGAAGGGGGAAGGGCGATAATCACAGGCTTCCTGTATATGGAAGCCGTGATAATCCCCTTTCCCCAGCCAGGGCAGCCCACACACAGTTAGAACACACCCAGGGAACACTGTTAATCCTTAGAGCCCCCCCCCCCCCCCAGGTTAACCCCTTCACTGCCAATGACATTTACACAGTAATCAGTGCATTTTTATAGCACTGATCGCTGTATAAATGCCAATGGTCCCAAAAAAGTGTCAAAATGGTCCGACATGTCCGCTGCAATATCGCAGTACCACTAAAAATCGCAGATCGCCACCATTACTAGTAAAATAAAAAGAAATAAATAAAAACCCCAGAAATGAATTCTGATCATCCGTAAACGCGGCAACTTTTGCGCAAACCAATCAATAAACGCAGATTGCGATTTTTTTTCCAAAAATATGAGGAAGAATATAAATCACCCAAAACAGATGGAAAAAAATGTTTTTTATATTTTTTTTGGATTTGTATTTTATCAAAAAGTAATAAATTTGTTTTTTTTTGCAAAATTTACGCTATTCTTTTGTTTATAGCGGCGATCAGAAATGACGCAGTGGTGATCAAATACCACCAAAAGAAAGCTCTATTTGTGGGAAAAAAGGACGCAAATTTAATTTGGGTACAATGCCGCACGACCGCGCAATTGTCAGTTAAAGCGACGCAGTGCCGAATCGCAAAAAGTGCTCTGGTCCTAAAGTGGGAAATCCTATCGGGGCTGAAGTGGTTAAAAAAAAAAAAGAGAGACTTTACAATCACTTTGATACAACACAGCAAAATACAAGAACATAGTTCTTCAAATATACAAAAAGCAGATGGGTTACTGAAGCCACCAACATCTACTGTACCTAAAACTAAAGAAAACGTACTATATACAGTATTATTTATATGTATTTAAAAAAAACTTGCTTTTTCATGTTGTCTTACCTCCAGAGATCAGCAGTAAGTACACGAGTGTCATGGTAAATATAATAGGAGCTGCAAAAAAGAAAATTTTAGAAAACACGAAACTCTTGACTACGCTTCGGAAATATCACTCCGTAATGGAATTACACCTCCACCTCTTCCCCAAACAGACTCAGAACGATGTGAACTGGTGGTCAGCTATCATCTCCGTTTATGTTTCAGTCATTTGGCCTTTTAAAAGGCACATAAAACAGAAATAGGTTTATTTTGTATGCACATCTGGCAAACCACAACCACAGCATACAAAGAAATGTACAGGAACTTGTATAACACTCAAAATATGGACAAGGAAACAGTTTGTAAAAGCAAGTGTACCAGTTTCCTCAAAATACCTGATATTTTACCAAAGCCCCCCCAACAGGGCTCCTGAAAGAGTGTAAAAAATAAAAAATGTAATTGTAAAAAAAAAAAAAAAATGTAATTGTAAAAAAAAAAACTAATAAAAAAAAAAAGACTTACATTTTCCACTGCTGTACTGACACCATCCTCTAACCTACTGACAAAGTTCACTGCCCTACTGACACCATCCACTGTCCTACTGACAACAAACGCTGCCCTACTGACACATCCACTACTCTACTGACACTGTCCACATTTTATTATATATAGCAATGATATGCAATTAGCGGACCTCCAGATGTTGCAGAACTACAAGTCCCATGAGGCATAGCAAGACTCTGACAGCCACAAGCATGACACCCAGAGGCAGAGGCATGATGGGACTTGTAGTTTTGCAACAGCTGGGGGTCCGCTAATTGCATATCCCTGATATATAGTACTGTATATATATATATATATATATATATATATATATATATATATATATATAACTTTGTGATAACCTTTCCTGGGAAGAAGGCAGTTGAAACAGTACAGTTTCTTTAAAATCTGGCTTGCAGCCAGGTTTGTTGGAGCAAAGGTTGCACTTTTAAAGCAACCAAAACATAAAATAAATCCTGGCCATCCAGGCTCTAATCTAAACAAATCAGGATACCTCTTTAAGCGGTGTTGGGCTCCTCCTGAACACCCACAAAAAAAGTGATAGCGAACCTTTTGTTTAGTCCAACTGCACAAAAGGTCAGCTCTCTCAGGCTGATCACTCTGAGTCCCAGGGTACAGCACACCCATGCTCTCTTCCTGGTCATTTAAACTGCATCTGAGACTGGACTCCAGTGGACTTGAAAACCCAGCCCGGACAGTGGTTGGGAAAACCCGGGACGGACTCCGCTTCAGTCCAATCCAAGTGAACGTATGCAAGGTGACAGATAGCATCCATCTATCACTTTGCCTCACATACTGTCACATACCCCCCCCCCCCCTCAAACCCCTGGGGTTGAGCAACTGTCCCAATCATACATTGGACCCGGGAAAGGGCATCCGCATTGTTTTGGAACTTTCCCTCCCTATGCTCCACTATAAACGTAAATAGCTGTAAAGCGAGTAACCACCTTGTCACCCGACTATTCTTTTCCCTGTTGTCACACATCCACTTCAGGGAGGCATGATCGGTGACTAGCCTGAACGGTATCCCCAACAGATAATACTTCAAGGCGTCTAAGGCCCATTTGATGACTAAGCACTCTTTTTCGGCAATGGCATATTTTCTCTCATGCCTGTTGAGTTTTCTGATAAGGCAGATAACCGGGTGCTCCTCACTGTCTCTGATCTGGGAAAGTACAGCCCTTAGTCCCACATCAGAGGCGTCAGTCTGCACGACAAACTCCCTTGAGAAAACCGGGGTCACAAGCATCGGTTGTGCACAAAGGGCTTGCTTCAACCTCTGGAATGTCTTTTGGCCTCAGGATTCCACTTCCCCATGACCGACCCTCTACCTTTCGTCAAATCTGTTAGAGGGAAGGCAACGGTGGCAAAGTCGGGTAAGAACCGTCTGTAGTACCCCATGATCCCCAGGAAGGCACGCACTTGTTAATTAGTTAGAGGTTGGGGCCCTTTTTGGATTAACTAGTCTCCGACCAATAATGTGGCCAAGGTATTTGGCCTCCTCTAATCCTAAAGCACATTTCTTTGGCTTGGCCGTGAGTCCCGCTCTCCAAGGGGAATCCACTACAACTTGTACCCGGGGCAAATGAGACTCCCAATTGGGGCTGTGGATGATAACATCATCCAAATAGGCTGCTGCATAGAAGCGATGGGGTCTTAGTGGTTTATCCATCATTCTCTGGAATGATGCAGGCTCACTGTGTAACTAAAATGGCATCAGCTTGTTCTAAAATGGCCCTTCAGGGGTAGAAAAGGCAGTCTTCTCCTTTGCTAACTCTGTTGGGTGTATCTGCCAATATGCATCAAATTTGGACACGCTATTCAACTTTCTAAAGTCATTACAGAACCTGATAGTGCCATCGGGCTTCAGGACCAACACTATGGGGCTCAACCAGTCACCATGGGACTCCTCTATCACGTCCAACTCTTACATGGTTTTGATTTCATTTTGTTCGCCTAGCCTCAGGGATTCTATAGGGCTTCACATTTATGCGAACCACTGGTTCCGTAATTATGTCATGCTGGATCACTGAGATCAGTCCAGGTAAATGAGGAAAAAAAAGTCTCTATTTTTACTCACAAATTCTTTAACGTCATTTTGTTGTGCTACGGACAAAGACTCAGTTATGGGGACCTAAGTGGTCACTGGTACCCTGTCCTTTGTCTCTCTGTCCTCCCATGGTTTTAAGAGATTAACATGATAAATTTGCTCCGGTCTTCTTTTCCCTGGCTGGTAAACTTTATAGCTTACCTCCCCTACTCTTTCCCTAACCTCAAAGGGGCCCTGCCACTTTGCGAGGAATTTATTTTCAACAGTGGGGTCTAGAATCAGTACTCTCTGGGGTTGAAAGTCCGGGTCTTGGCACCCGATTATAAACCCTCCTCTGGGCTTCCTGGGCTCGCTCCATATGTTCCCGTACAAGGGGCAGAACAGCTGCGATTCGATCCTGCATCAAGGAGATATGCTCTATGACTCTTCTATACGGGGTGGCCTCCCCTTCCCACATTTCTTTTGCGACATCCAGCAGCCCCCTGGGATGTCTACCCTACAAGACTTCAAATGGGGAATAACCCGTAGACACCTGTGGAACCTCTCGTATGGCAAACATGAGATATGGTAGCAAAAAATCCCAATTTCTCCCATCTTTGTCGTTCACTTTTTTCAACATACTTTTGAGGGTTTTATTAAATCGCTCCTCAAGTCCATCAGTTTTGGGGTGGTAGACAGAGGTACGGAGATGGGAGATTTTGTATAACTTGCACAGTCCCTTAGTAACCCTGGACATGAACGGGGTGCCCTGATCTGTTAAGATCTCCTTTGGGATCCCCACATGACTAAATACCCGGACCAACTCCTTAGCGATAGTTTTAGCGGAGGTATTTCTTAAGGCTAGGGCTTCAGGATAGCGTGTCGCGTAGTCCAGTATTACCAGAATGTGCTGGTGGCCCCGGGCAGACTTTACTACTGGCCCCACCAGATACATGCCAAGTCTCTCAAAAGGCACTTCAGTTATGGGTATGGGAATAAGCGGACTGTGAAAATGGGGCAACGGTGCAGACATTTGACACTTGGGGCATGATTCACAGTATTCTCTGACATCTGCATACATTCCGGGCTAGAAGATTCTCTGAGTTGTTCTCTTCCTGGTCTTCGCCATACCCAGATGTACCCCCATTATATGACCATGGGCCAAGTCTAGCACCATCCTGTGATAGGGTTTGGAAACCACTAGCTGCTCTACCTCGTCCTCACTGTGTTTTACCACCTGATTCAGCAAATTGTTTTTAAGAGCCATGTACAGAAAAGACACCCCCCTATTAGGATCCACAGGTTACCAATCCATCATCTTAATGTTCTCTCTGGCTGTAGTGAGGGTGACATGTCGTAATTGCTCTGTGCAAAAATCCTCTCTCCTGACCTCTAAGTTAGGTGTCACATTCTGTCCACTCTCACTATTAGAGTCAGAGATGTCCTCTTGTTCGTTAACCTCAAGCTGAGAGCTGTCTTTCAGCTCCTCCGGCTCCCCAGCCATTACAGTAAAAGCAAAAGGATCTCCTCATTCCTCGGTCCTGCCAACAGTCTCCTCTTCCATTTGGCAAAATGGGTCTGGTGAGAGTTCCTGTGCTTCCCCAGCAGGGGGAGCTCTATCCTCCAGACTCCCTGTGCCTTTCCATAACCTCTAAAAATGGGTAAAGTCTCTCCCAACTAGGGCTTCATGAAACAGTGAAGGTACCCCCCCGGAACGTGTCACACTGCCCCAAGGAGTGTCAATCTCAACTACCGCAGTCTGGTAGTCCCGAGTGTCCTCATGGATGAGTAGCGCTCCCATAGTGTAGGCATTTTTGTGAGATAGGGTTTATTGCAGGAAAGGCAAAATTTAGTCAGGCCTGACTGTAAGAGCAGGCCTGAATTTTTTGATCTGGTCTTGGGGAGTGGCTCAGGTAGGACTGGGGCAGTCCAACAGATGATGTCACTAAACCCTCCTACCTTCTTCTGGGAAGCACTGGAACTTTCCTGAATAAAGGTGGGACAAGAGCTGTCATCATCTGGAGTGTCATGGGAAGCCCTGACCAATCCCCATTCTGGATTGGCAGGGGGCAGATCTTCTCATATGCTCGGAGCTGGGTCAGTCTGGGATGAGTTGCTGGAAGTGGAAGTGGCAAGATCTAGCAGAGGTGCTGCAGAGGCCTCTACCCGGGAGGGAGCCCCCAGTCTGGGGAGGGGATGACCTTGAGGCCTGGAGGTTCAGTTTAAGCCAGGAGTGGAGGTGATTAATGGAGTCGCACAAGGGAACAGGAGAGCAGCAGAGGTGCTACTGAGACACTTTAAAGTGTCTACTGGAGTCGGTGAGTGACAGACCCTGGGAGCTGGAAGAGAAAGTGCTGGAGCAGGCTGGGAGAGGAATAGTGGACAGTCTGTGTAAGCCTTGGGAGCAAGTCAGGGGAAGGAGTGTCACTGTGAGTAAAGCAGGTCCGTGTGGTGGCCTGGAAGAGGGATGGGCTGGAAGTTGTAGTCCATCAAAGACCCAGCTAGCACTCAAGTACTTTGCTACATATTCGGGGCCCCTGATCCCTGGCCTGTAATGGGTGGTCCTAAGGTCCTGGTGACAGAGTGTATGCCTGGCCATGTGCTAGCTGCAGTGAGGAGAAAGGAGTAAAGAAGCTTGATACATTTCTTTTCAAGCTGGGAACCAAGTGATGTGCTGGAGAGTAGTGAAGGAGCAATAGTCTGCAAGTACAGTGCTGGAGAGAGTTGTGAGGAGTAACAGTCTGCAGAATGATGGTCTGCGGGGCAAATGTTCATATACAGGACTGTATATGGAAGTCGTGTACAATAATTTTTGGAGGATCCCACAGTCATTCCTTTTCCCTATCCAAGTTATATCCCCTAAATAAAACAACAAAAACAAAAGCCGGCCTGGTCAGTGTCTACGGATGTGTGAGATATGGTGGGATTGAGGGCAGCTATCAGGTGAACCACAACTAATGCTACTCCCAAGGGAACACATGGCTACAGATGCAAATGACCCCGATAGTGCTAGGGTGTAATTTTTCAGGGTTTACACAATTGCTTTTGACTAACGTCACAACACTACCAGTACCAAGCAGTGCAGTGACTGGCTTTCCATCAACAGAAATCATACACATTTGCTTTTCCGTGCGACCCTGACGTACGCAGTATATGTGACCTGTGCAAAAAAAAGAAAGGTGTCTATTCATAATAGCATAAACACATTGGATGGGTTCATCATTCAGGGAACAGTTAGCAGCAATATGCCCAAACACATGGCAGCGATAACATTATATGTTCTGTACCCAGTCCTCTAAACAGCCTTAGAGACCTTCCTGACTTATTTGGCCAGTCTCCAGGTCTTGAGCCAATAGTCTCATTATCTGTGGCAACAGACTTGTATTTTCTTCCCATGCTCTTGACCCCTGGAAATGTGTTACCGCATCCTTTGGGCGATTTATCACCCCTGGATATCTTGGAGTGGGGCACAGATGGGTTCAATAAGTCCTCAGCATCAGTGTACCTTTCCACTAGGTCCACTAGTTGGTGTGCAGTTTTGGTGTCCCCATGACAGATCCACTTCCTCAAAGCAGCAGGGAGCGCACGCAGATACCGTTCCATGACCACATGCTCCATGATCTGAGGGCCTGGCAAGGTCTCTGGCTGCAACCACTTCCTCGTGATATGGACCAGGTCAAACATTTGGGAGCAGGGTGGTTTTTCCATGCGATAGGACCACTGATGCATCCGCTACTGCCATGGTGACGCCCAGGCATGCGAGTATCTCCGCTTTTAATGTCTCATAATCCTGAGCCTTGACTGGTTCCAGGTCAAAATAAGGTTCTCCTGTCAGGAAAGGGGCTAGTAGTCACACCCATTGGTCTTTTTGCCAACCTTCCTGCACTGCGACTCTCTCAAAGGTGGTTAAGTATGCTTCCACCTCATTTGCTGGTGTCAGCTTCTGCAGGTAATAGCTGGCTTTTACCAACTTTTGTTTCACTGGTACAGGAGCTGTGAACCCCTTCTTTAATTCCAGAAGGGCCTCTGCAAATTGGCGATTCGTCTCCTATTGTGCTGCGATGGCCTGGCGATTTGCGTCCTGCTGGGCTGTGATGGCCCGGCAATTTGCGTCCTGATGTGCTGCTATGGCCTGACGACTCTCCTCCCGCTGAGTCTCATGCTGTCATCGACTCTCCTTCTGCTGAACTGCAGTGGCTTATGCGACCTGGAGGTTGGTTTCCCGCTTTGACTCGTAGCAAGGCCTTCAGCATATCTTCCATCTGCCCACATCCTCCAACTGACTCAACCTTAGTCCACTCCAAATGAACACATGCGAGGTGACACATAGCGTCCATCTATTAGTTTGCCTTGCATAACGTCACAATATGTACAGTATATAATATAATATAATATATATACAGCATCTCACAAAAGCGAGTACACCCCTCACATTTGTGTAAATATTGTATTATATCTTTTCATGTGACAATACTGAAGAAATGACACTTTGCTACAATGTAAAGTAGTGACTGTACAGCTTGTATAACAGTGTAAATTTGCTGTCCCCTCAAAATAACTCAACACACAGCCATTAATGTCTAAACCGCTGGCAACAAAAGCGAGTACACCCCTAAGTGCAAATGTCAAAATTGGGCCCAAAGTGTCAATATTTTGTGTGGACACCATTATTTTCCAGCACTGCCTTAACCCTCTGGGGAATGGAGCTCACCAGGGCTTCACAGGTTGCCACTGGAGTCCTCTTCCACTCCTCCATGATGACATCACGGAGCTGGTGGATGTTAGAGACCTTGTGCTCCTCCACCTTCAGTTTGAGGAGGCCTCACAGATGGTCAATAAGGTTTAGGTCTGGAGACATGCTTGGCCAGTCCATCACTATTTACCCTCAGCTTCTTTAGAAAGGCAGTGGTTGTCTTGAAGGTGTGTTTGGGGTCGTTATCATGTTGGAATACTGCCCTGTGGCCCAGTCTCCAAAGGGAAGGGATCATGCTCTGCTTCAGTATATCACAGTACATGTTGGCATTCATGGTTCCCTCAATGAACTGTAGCTCCCCAGTGCCGACAGCACTTATGCAACCCCAGACCATGACACTCCCACCACCATGCTTGACTGTAGGCAAAACACACTTGTCTTTGTACTCCTCACCTGGTTGTCCACACACGCTTGACACCATCTGAACCAAATAAGTTTATCTTGGTCTCATCAGACCACAGGACATTGTTCCAGTAATCAATGTCCTTAATCTGCTTGTCTTCAGCAAACTGTTTGTGGGCTTTCTTGTGCATCATCTTTAGAAGAGGCTTCCTTCTGGGACAACAGCCATGCAGACCAACAGAGGCGGCTCTAGGCTTTGTGAGGCCTTAGGCAAAACTTAGATATGAGGCCCCACTCACGCCCATAATGGGAAAAATATTTAAAGTGATAAAAATTAACTGTATTAGGAGGGTACAGTATAGGGGGAGAATAAGTGGACAGTACATCGGGCAGGAGAGCACAGAACGGGGGGGGGGGGACAGTACAGGGGCTG
>BLSH010191992.1:449010-463290 GCA_018402905.1 Glandirana rugosa
TACAGTCTCTGAGATATTTTGAATATAGCATATAGATTTAGTTTTAAGAAGAGAACGGAAGGGAATGATTATTATGGCAATGTTCTGTTCTGAACAACTTTTTAAATATACTCGGATGTTCTGGAATCAATACGCTTGAAGTATACCGAGTGTTATTTAGAGTATGATGATCAGGGTGAGCATACCTTCTTGACAGATAGAGTTTTACGTTTACCATATTAGTAGTTTGTTCTGTGAGTCAGAATGTTGAGCTTGCCTATCCTTTTGGAGCAGGTCTGAATATAGTCATCTTAATGGATAGGTCCTACTTATTTCCTTGATGAGGATGTCAATATCGTATGGTTTGTGGTTATACTTTTTGTTTGTCTTGTAAGACTGAGTGTCTTGTTTGATGATTATACCATTTGCATTTTGAGATAGACAGTTCTTCCATACGAGTGGGACTAGTAGTATGAGATTTATTGTGAGCCATATGAAGTTCGCATAACTAAGGTCTTGTAGGCTCATATAAATTTTTCAACAAGTCTTGTCTTGTAACGGTATTATTAGTAAGGGAAGGCAAGAGAAGAATTTTGATTTAGATATACGATATACGTTTTATAGAGTCTCTGACATGAGTGGAAATTAAAGTAGATTGTAGAGAAGTGTGGTCTGTAAGGTGGTCATTTTTCAGTGATGCTCTCTTGTTCTGGGTGTTTTGGCTGCGGGAGAGTATTTTCCATTGTGGTTCGTTTTTCTGTTTTGTTTCCCTTTTGAGCTTGGGGAGCAGGAAGGAGAGGGGCTAGAGGAGTCTGCATCTTGAATGGAGGGATGAGGGTTGAGGAATTCTGCGTACCAATCAGGAAGTGGAATGTAATCCAAGTGAAGGTTTTCGTAGAATGTTGGTAGGTCATCTGGAGTACGTAAGAAAAAGTGTTTACTTTGGTAGGTTGCTTGTAGGGTGAAGGGGAATTTCCATCTATAGGAAATGTTTTTTTCTTTTAAGACCTCCAGCAGAGGTTTGAGCGCCCTTCTGTTTTTAAGGGTGATAGGTGAGAGATCTTGAAATAGTAGTATCTCTTTTTCGTTGAAAACAATGGCGTCATTTTGTCTTGCTCTTTGAAGGATCTCTTCCTTCAGGGTAAAGTTGGGAAGACAGCAAACAATGTCTCTTGGTGGTGCTTCTTCTGGTGGTTTGGGTTTTAGAGCTCTGTGTGCTCGGTCAAACTCAATTGGGGATTCTGCGGGTCTGTCAATTAGATTGTTAAATATTGATGTAAGGGCAGGTCTGATTTGGTCGTTTGTGATGGATTCTGGTATTCCTCGTACTCTAATGTTGTTTCTCCTCCCTCTATTGTCTAGATCTTCTAACTGTCTGTTCATGGTGATTAGATGTTGGGAGTGGGAATCTATAATTGTATCAATTCTTGTTATAGCTCTATCTCTCCTTTTACCTGCCCGTTCATTGGCCGTCATTTGTTCCGTTAGCATGAGAATATCTGCTTTCAGATCAGTAATTGCAGATGAAAAATAATTTTTAATATCCGCTGCAATCTCCGTCATGTCTGCGTAAGTTAATGGAGAATCAATATGTGTATTGTTTCTTACCATATCTTCTGATGCTGCAAGTGAGATATTATCATCTTCTTCTTCCGTTTCTCTTGTTGTTTTCTTTGTGGGTGCCATTTTTTCTGCAATCCCTTTTTCCTTAAAAGAATATTTCTGGAAGTATGAAGGAAATTGCTTGTTATTAACAGTTGAAGCGGAACGTAGTGAGCGGCCGGGAGTGTTGGTAATGTTTGTAGTGAATTTGTCCATCTCTTATGTGATTTAAGAGCTTAACATAAGAAGAACCAGTGATGGCCTACTAGCCCTCAGTCTGCATGTGAGGGGGTGTTAAAACAGCATAGCGTCCATCTAAGGCCTTAATGCATGAACTGGTTCCCAGGCAAAGCCAGCAGCTCTGGACCTATGGATGTAAAGAAGCCTGCACAGTCTCCGGTGTTCTTCTCTGGGTGGTGGTGAGTAAAAGGGTTAGAATATATTGTGTCTTTCAATGCCCTGAGAAGTCTCAGGCTCCCGATCTCTGTGATTCAGAGTTATGTGTGCGGGAGATCTGGCTGTTTATAAATTTAGCCTGGGGCTTGTGACGCGGCCTACCCCGCACTTGATGTAGTAACCTTTTGGCCCCAAAATTTAAGAGTCTGTGGCTTAAAGTTGGGGGAGTGTGGTGTTGATGTTCGTTCCTCGAAACGAGGCTTCTGTACGGTATGCGCCGCGTCTATTTAAGCCCGTCGGGCCGGAAATTTAGTCCGGTGCTCCGGTTGCGGCCTTGTCCGTGTCGGGTAAAAGTTTAGTTTTGGGCCCAAAGTTAGATGGATCGGCTGGTGGCCTCAGGGGGTGAATGGTGGTGATATTACCTCAGAATGTTGTCTTTGGAAAGCGGATGCTTTGAGATTCTGAGTCTTTCGGACGGAGCTCCTCTATCATGCGTCCGACCTCTACGCTCGCCAAGCCACGCCCCGCTCACTTTTTAATCACATACTTAAAGGTAATTTCTTCCCAGAGGAAATGCTTCTCGCAAACATGTCCCTTCTCCCCAAACCACTAAAAGATCACTCTCTTCCTCAAAATTTTCGACCCATTTCTGTCCTAGACAATGATCTCAAAATTTTCGGCCGCTTATTAGCGGACAGACTAGCCAAAGTAATCAACTCCTTGATACATCCAGACCAAACGGGCTTCATGCCCCAACGACATATTACTGACAATATCAGGTTAGTTATAAATATAATTCAAGACGCTAATCATAACTCCCGCCCTGTTAGCCTGTTGAGTTTGGATATCAACAAGGCGTTTGATAGCGTGGGTTGGTCATATCTAGATCTCACTCTTAAAAAATTTGGTATTACAGATTCCTTCTTCCATGGATTTAAAGCATTATATCATCACCCACAAACGAGGATCAAAATTCCAGGAGCCAATTCAGAATGTTTATATCGAGGCACGAGGCAGGGCTGCCCCCTATCTCCCTTATTATTCGCCCT
This sequence comes from Glandirana rugosa, assembly GCA_018402905.1. NCBI lineage: Eukaryota > Metazoa > Chordata > Amphibia > Anura > Ranidae > Glandirana > Glandirana rugosa. The sequence continues at coordinate 452,037 of BLSH010191992.1, forward strand.
AGCGTTAGAACCCCTGGCGATACATATAAGGGACAATAACAATATTACAGGTTATATCAAAGATCAGAAAGAGTATAAGCTCAGTCTTTATGCTGATGACTCCATTCTTTTTCTATCCGACCCAGTTAATTCTATCCCAACACTATTACAAACACTTGATGAATTTCATCAGATATCTGGCCTCAAAGTCAATCTCTCTAAATGTTCGATCTTACCTATAAACATTTCTAACGATATTGCTCAACATATCAAAGACAAATTTCCTTTCACCTGGTCTCCCCTCTCTTTCAGATATCTAGGCATACAAATCACCCCAAACTTTAACACTATATACCAACACAATTACCCACCATTATTTACTCACATCAAAAATCTCTTAAAATCGTGGTCTTCACTCCATATATCTTTCTTAGGCAAACTATGTGCCATCAAAATGACAGTTTTACCAAAATTATTATTTTATTTTCGCTCTCTTCCAATCAATATTCCAAAATATAAGCTGGTTAATCTACAGAAAGTCATTAACTCTTTTATATGGTCGGGCAAAAAGCCTAGATGCAACCTACTGACACTATATAGACCTACTAAAACAGGAGGTTTTGGTTTACCCAACATTTGGCAGTACTATATCTCTGCTAGACTGACACATCTTATACAATGGTCGATCGACCCCAAAAACATTCCATGGTTATCTTTTGAATCATCCTCAATCGAGCCTTTTTATTTAAAAGGAATTCTATGGTCCAAATCCATTAAATATAGACAACTGCATCATCGCAACAGGATTGTAGCACAATTATTTCAATTTTGGTCTAAACACAAAGACACCCAGAAGCTTATATCCAATCCCCCTCCACTAGCTTCATTCATAGGTGAAAAAATAGCTTCACATAACCAATGCAACATCCCTGAACTCCTAATATGGAAAAATCATAATATCACTAACCTATTCTCCCTCTCTGAAGATGGTGCATTTCTTTCTATAGATAAAATTAAAGTTAAATATAATTTCCCAGAGGCAACTCTTCAACACTACTCCATCATCAAAGATTTTTATGAAAGACATTTCTTAACAAACTTGCTGACACCATTCACCCCATTAGAAACACTATGTTTACATTCTCCTAGAGGGAAGGGTTTGATTTCCACCCTCTACAATTATATTCTCAATATCACTCTTCCAGCTAAAACACAAGCTATGTTAAAGTGGGAAACAAACCTCAACCTCACGATATCCATTAAAGACTGGTACAGAATGATAGATAATTCTCACAAATGTAATCATGCCACTGCTTTTAGAGAAACCCCGATTAAACTTCTCACTAGATGGTATCTTACACCTGCTAAAATAAATTTGATGCATCCATCATCTCCCCAGAACTGCTTTAGAGGATGCAATATATTAGGCACCATTCTCCATACCTTCTGGGAATGCGACCATGTTAAAGCTATCTGGAACTTAGCCAAGAATAGGATTTCCAAATTTGTGAACAAACAAATCTCTCTTTCCCCCCAAGTATGCTTATTGTTTCAATCTATACCAGATATCCCCATACAATGCTTAAGACTCATCCACTCCTTATTCAGTGCTATTTTATGGATGGTAGCTTGCAACTGGAGATCTAACAATTTACCCTGGCCACAAGTCCTTCATAGAATGGACCAAATTAGAATCACAGAATACATTCATCATACGTTACATGACTCTAGACATATCCACAAAGAAAAATGGTCTTACTGGGATATGTTATGACACTCTCACCATGTCATCCATTATATCTATACTGGTATCACTCTCCAAGGTCACTTTTCAGGTTATATTGTTAGTGTAAACCAATACATGTATCTCTTCACATGCAATGTTTACCACCTTTGAGATATTATCTTATTGTCATGCTAAACTTACATGTTTTACAGTACAAAATATTGTATTGTCACTTCCATGTATTCTGCTTTATTTCCTTCCAATAAAAATTTGTAAACAAAAAAAAGAACTGTGTACATGCTTGCTTGCATAGGAACTACATGCTTGCTTGCATAAGAACTACATGTGTATTTTCATAAGAACTGCGTAAATGCTTATTTGCATAGGTACCACATAAGAGCTGCATATTTACATGCATAGCAAGTATACATACTTCTATACCCAATTAAAGGCATACCTGGGTAACTGAGTATCAGCATACTTGTATACCTATGTGATTGCATAGTGGTAGACCAACATGAGTTTGGGCCTGCATCATTGGGGGACTGCATATTAGGTTGTTGGCAAATATAGTTGCTACATTATTTACCTGTTATATGGGTTGAATGGCACCAGAAGGGATAGGCAGCAAGGGGGGCGCAGGTGCACCGCGCCTTAGGTCCAGTGATCTGGTGGTTTTCACATCTCCCAGTAGATCCGTGGTATCAGGTGTATCTGAGCCACTGTGGTGTTTGGCATTACATGGATTACGCATTACGCATTAGAATGTCATTAGGAAAGTTTGGCAGAGCTGCAATGCACTGTGACCGCATCACCCTGAACACGCCTGATCTCGGCTGATCTCAGAGCCTAAGCAGGATCAAGCTTGTATAGTATTTGAAACTCAAAGGATAGCTAATATGCGATCAGTGTAAGAGACCCTCAACCAGTCCCATCCTTAATTACAAGGTCAATACAAAACATGGATGAACGAAGTCAACCACAAAAAATTGAACATAGGACTTTAAAAGATTGGTATGAGGTCTAAGTGAGCACAGACTACTATAGTTTAAAATTAATTCTTTATTCTTACATGTTAGAATTCATGTGTTTTAAAAACGGATTTCAAACAATGACCATACACATTAATTCCAGTATATGTGTCTTATACATACAGTAATACATAGAGAATAGTTAAGGTGGAATAGTAATCAACGTTTCGCAATGTTAATTGCTTCTTCAGATTTATTCCCCTTTTGCCATACTTGTGTATTGATCAAAAACAAAACATCAATACATATTCATATATTGTCCATACATCTCATAGTGACAATGCCTTATATTTTAATTTGTGCTCACCCCTTCTCTCCTGATATCGCCAGCAGGGTCGCGCCGCGCATGTCCAAGTTACCAGGGACAGAGAACCCACTTTCCCTCCCCTTTATAGGCAGGTGGTGCCAGGTACACCTCCCATGGTCTGGGTGGGCAATGGATCATCCCTCAGCAACAACAGCAACTTATCTTCTCTGTCCCGATTTAATATCTGCGAGACAGGCATACATCAATTTAAATAAAACCATATACACTTGGGCTCTATACAGCACATATACCTAAGGCCATCCTTATATTTTACCTCTAGGGGGTACACCTCATTGTTCCCAAATGTACCTTGTATAGTATTTGGTTGAGAGACTTCCAGGATATACCAGGTGCTGTAAGCTTTTCCCCTCCAGAGGTAGGGAAGCATCAGAGGCTGTGGTGTTTCAAGAGTATCCAAACCCAACTGGTAGTGGCCCCAAAACTAAGCGGGGACATAAGGTTTATCTTAGATCTCAAGGGAAAATGTCTAAACTTCCTTCTGTTCAGATAGGGTTAGTCCGATCAGTGATGACCTCACTGCAACGGTGTCCATAGTCATAAATAACACATATTCATGTGTCCTTCGGGATGACCACAGCCCCCTGAGGGTTCGCAAAGCTGGTGCTGGACTTGCTGAAGTCGCATCAATCTCACTCAGTATATCTCAATAATCTTTGCTCAGAGAGCAGTTGGTTCCAGATTTAAAAATATAAGAAGTAAGGGGTTTTCTTTGATAGGATAGAAAATTCCGGCAACTCAGATACTTCTAATAAATCTTTATTTTGCACCAAACAGCAATACTACATCTTAAATGTTAACACGTTTCAGCTGGAGCCTCCCTCATTGCTATGAGGAAGGCTCTGACCGAGATACATTAGCATTTCAGATGTAGCATTGCTGTTTGGTGGAAAATAAAGATTTATCAGAAGAAGCATCTGAGTTGCCGGAACTTTATATCCTAATTTGCTGCATGTGGGACACAACAAGCCTGTGCACTGATACTCAGCTCATTACTCTTTAATCATGCGGTAGAGCTTGGGAGAGTTTTGTCTACACTGGTATCCTTTGATACATTTCTGCAATTATATCCTGGCTGAAGCAAGTTCCATACGTGCAGTTCTACTCCAGGTCATTTGTGGGGCAGGTCATTGGTCTGGGACATGAAGGTCCAGGCATTGGATTGCCAAAGGGCTCTGTCCCCGGGATATTGCAGAGCTCGAATCGGTGGTTGATTCAGATAGTGGAGAAGGGTAAATTTTTCCTTTCAGTGATATGGAAGATAACAATCCCTAATGCTAGTCTCTCCGGTTGGTTTGGAGGTTTGAAAGTGGCTACAGTTCAGAGGACTTGGTCTCCACAGGAGAGAATACTGCTCATCAATATCTCAAAACTTGGGGCAGTACAACATGCTCTGGATTATTGGATGAACCAATTGCCGGTTCAGTCCACCAATGCCAATACAGTGACATATATCAATTACCAGGGTGGCACCAGGAGTCGTGCGGCTCAGGAAGGTGAACCACATTCTGTCTGGGACAAAACAGCAGATGCCATCACCAGTACATATTCCAGGTATAGAAAACTGGCAGGGTTTTTTTTCTTCCAGGTCTTCAGCGACTAATACCGGGACAGTGGTCCCTGCATCCTGAGACGTTTTTCGGAAAATCAGCCAGCATAGGGGAACTCTGCTGGTGGATCTACTGGTTTCCAGATTCCACAACAAGTTGGACAGGTTGTGTCCGGGACAAGAGTCCCACTGGCAATAGGAGTAGATGCACTGGTAACACTTTAGGGACCAGTTCTCCCTAATCTACACCTTCCCTATGTTTTAACTACTGCCGCATCTTTTGTGAAGAATCTGGGATGTGGTAACACTGATAATAGTGTTAGCCAAATTAGCCCAGGAGGGTTTGGTACACTGTCATAGTTAATTGTGCGGGAGACGCTCCTTGGTCACCTCCAATCTACCCAGACCTAATGGTCTTGGGTCCTGTTAGCTCAGTGCTGTTGAGTGCCAGGCAGCTGGCTTGAGGGAGTTTCCATTACAGGACATAGAAATCTTAAATGAAGATTTGAAGGTTTGAAGCCAGGAAGTGGTACCTGCGGAGTTGGAGATTTTTTTCCCTTTCTCCAATCGGAAAGAGAAATGAGATTGGTTTTAAGTACCATTAAGGTGTAAAGCAGACAACCTCGTCTGTCAGGCCACCCTTGTGTCCTTGGGACTTGAATTTGGTCTTGGCTGTCCTTGCAGAAGCCACCTTTTGAACCAATCTGGGAAACTCAGTTAGTTCTTTGACTCAGACGTTGGCTCCTTTGGTTACTATCGCTTTGGCAAGAAGAGTGTCTGAGCTGGTGGCTCTTTCATGTTCTTGGTCTTGCATCATGACAAGATGATGCGTGCTCATTAGAAATGAGCGAACCCGAACTGTGAAGATCGGGTTCGTACCTGACTTTAGGGTGTCTGTGTCCCGAACCCGAACATATGAGAAAAAGTCTGGGTTCGGGGTTCGGGTATTTTTTGAGCCTTTTGAATAGCTGCAGGGCAGCCAATCAACAAGTGTTTCACTCGTTTGCCCTTAGAAGCCATCACAGCCATGCCTACTAATGGTATGGCTGTGATTGGCCAGTGCATCATGTGACCCAGCCTCTATATAACCTGGAGTCACGTAGTGCTGCATGTCACATCATCTCATACTAGTGTAGGGAGAGGTTCCTGCTGCTGGTGTGAGGGACAGATTAGCGTTATAAAATCATCTCATACTAGTATAGGGAGAGGATGCTGCTGCTGGTGTGAGGGACAGATTAGCGTTATAAAATAATCTCATACTGGTGTAGGGAGAGGTTCCTGCTGCTGGTGTGAGGCATAGATTACCATTATAAAATCATCTCATACTGGTATAGGGAGAGGTTCCTGCTGCTGGTGTGAGGGACAGATTAGCATTATAAAATCATCTCATACTGGTATAGGGAGAGGTTCTTGCTGCTGGTGTGAGGGACAGATTAGCTTTAGAAAATCTGTTAAAAACAGCGATTTATTGGTGGGTGGGTGGGTGCTAGAGGAGATTTTTGTTTGCTAGAGTACATTTTTGTTTGCTAGAGTACATTTTGTTTGCTAAGCAAAGTGCCTTAGATAAAACCTAAGCAATTTTTCTGTTTGTTAGGTGGGCGTTTAAAAAAAAAAAAAAAATATTCTAAATACTACATTTGCGGCCAGTGGTGCATTTCTTGCACAAAAATAAAAAGTGTGTCTACATTGCTGGTTTAAAAAAAAAAAAGAATAATAATTTATTATTCTATTTTTTTTTAAATTATTAATAAATAGTACTACATAGTACATTTGCACCTCGCTGTGCATTTCTTGCACAAAATTAAAAAGTGCGTCTACATTGCCGGTTTAAAAAACAATATAAATTTGTGCTAAATAGTACATTTGCGTCCAGAATGAGGCGAGCGTCAAATAAGGGACGTGGTCGTGGTGCTGCTGGTGTTGGTTAAGCTCCTGTTAAAAAGTGTGTCTACATTGCTGGTTTAAAAAAAATAAAATATTCTAAATACTACATTTGCGGCCAGTGGTGCATTTCTTGCACAAAAATAAAAAGTGCGTCTACATTGCTGGTTTTAAAAAACAAAAAGAGTAATAATTTATTATACTTTTTTTTTTAATTATTAATAAATAGTGCTACATAGCACATTTGCAGCTTGCTGTGCATTTCTTGCACAAAATTAAAAAGTGCGTCTACATTGCCGGTTTAAAAAACAATATAAATTTGTGCTAAATAGTACATTTGCGTCCAGAATGAGGAGAGCGTCAAATAAGGGACGTGGTCGTGGTTCTGCTGGTGTTGGTGAAGCTCCTGTTAAAAAGTGTGTCTACATTGCTGGTTTAAAAAAAATAAAATATTCTAAATACTACATTTGCGGCCAGTGGTGCATTTCTTGCACAAAAATAAAAAGTGCGTCTACATTGCTGGTTTTAAAAAACAAAAAGAGTAATAATTTATTATACTTTTTTTTTAAATTATTAATAAATAGTGCTACATAGCACATTTGCAGCTTGCTGTGCATTTCTTGCGCAAAATTAAAAAGTGCGTCTACATTGCCGGTTTAAAAAACAATATAAATTTGTGCTAAATAGTACATTTGCGTCCAGAATGAGGAGAGCGTCAAATAAGGGACGTGGTCGTGGTGCTGCTGGTGTTGGTGAAGCTCCTGTTGCAAGGAGAGGACGTGGTCGATCTGTGTCAGCTACACGCACAAGTGAAACACCTTCCTCAGTGCGAGTAGCCGACAGAACCTTCAACGTTATATGGTAGGCCCGAATGCCGCTCAACGAATGGTGAGGCCAGAACAAGTACAGGCGATAGTAGATTGGGTGGCTGACAATGCCTCTAGTTCGTTCCCTTGCCTGTGCTAAATTTGGTGGTGCAGAAATTTCTAAAAAACGACAGTACCCGGATATGTCAGAGCTGCTGCAGAAAGTGTGGGCCGTCTATGCGCGCTTTCAGCGTTCTCACCCTGCTGCTGCTCACCTGTCTGCGCTGCAGCGGAACTTCGGCCTTCCCGCTCACTGCCTCATATGCGACATGCCCACAAGGTGGAACTCCACCTTGCACATGCTGGAGAGACTGTGCGAGCAGCAGCAGGCAATAGTGGAGTTTCAGCTGCAGCACGCACGGGTCAGTCGCTCTGCGGAACAGCACCACTTCACCACCAGCGGGTGTGCCTCCATGCGAGACCTGTGTACCATATTGTGGTGTTTTGAGTACTCCACCAACATGGCCAGTGCCGATGACGTTGTTCTCAGCGTTACTATCCCACTTCTATGTCTCCTTGAAAAAACACTTCAGGCGATGATGGAAGAGGATGTGGCACAGGAGGAAGAGGAGGAGGAAGAGGGGTCAGGCCAGTCATTCTCAAGTGGCTCGGAGGGTGGGTTCCTGCACCAGCATAGGCCAGGTAAAACATTTTCAAGCCAGGGCACAGTTCTGGAGGATGAGGAGGACGAGGATGATGATGAGGAGGAGAGGAACCATGTTCACAGCAGGGTGGCACCCAGTGCAGCTCGTGGGCATCACTGGAGCGTGGCTGGGGGGATACGGAGGACACAGATGTTACACCTCCCACAGAGGACAGCTTGTCTTTGCCTCTGGGCAGCCTGGTACACATGAGCGACTACATGCTGCAGTGCCTGTGCAACGACAGCCGAGTTGCCCACATAGTAACTTGTGCTGATTACTGGGTGGCCACCCTGCTGGATCCCCGTTACAAGGACAACATGCCATCCTTAATTCCCTCACTGGAGCATTAACGGAAGATGCACGGCTACAAGCGCACGCTGGTAGACGCACTGCTGAAGGCATTCCCAAATGACACCGGGGGCTCAGCGGAAGCACAAGGCGAAGGCAGAGGAGAAGGAAGAGGTCGCCAACGCAGCTGTGGCATCGCCAGCACCTCAGAAGGCAGGATTAGCATGGCCGAAATGCAGAAAAGCTTTGTCGGTAGCACGCCACAACAAACAGCACCACCAGCTGATAGGCAACGTCTAGGAGGCAGCATTTCAGCAACATGGTGGAACAGTATGTGTGCACACGCCTACATGTACTGACTGATGGGTCTGCCCCATTCAACTTCTGGGTCTCCAAATTGGGCACATGGCCTGAGCTTGCCCTTTATGCCTTGGAGGTGCTGGCCTGCCCTGCAGCCAGTGTATTGTATGAACGTGTGTTTAGCATGGCAGGGGACGTTACCACAGACAAGCGCAGCCGCCTGTCCACAGCCAACGTGGACAAGCTAACGTTAATTAAAATGAACCAGGTATGGATCCCACAAGACTTGTCTGTACCTTGTGCAGAATAGACATTTATACCAGCCTCACACAGCCATTGGTATACTTAAGTGAACTTATTCTTTTTTTGAGGCCTCCTCAACCTCCTACTCCACATCCACCTCCTCCTCCATTTTTTTAATGTGGTTTTAAGTTATTTCCCTATCCACATTTGTGTGCAGGGCACTTGTCCTACTCTTACCCCCATTTTGCTTCCTTTTGCAGCCCTCTAACCCTTTCCAGGACTTTTTTAGATCCATTTTAGTGCCCAAAAGTTCGGGTCACCATTGACTTCAATGGGGTTCGGGGTCAAGTTCGGGGCCGAACTCAAGCTTTTTCGTGAAGTTGGGCAGAACCCGCCGAACCCGAACATCCAGGTGTCCGCTCAACTCTATTCATCAGTTTAGGCTGATGTATATAGTTCCTCATATTTTTTGTAAAAAAAAAAAAAAATCACAATCGCCGTATATTGATTGATTTGCGCAAAAGTTGCTGCGTTTACAAACCATGAGAATTAATTTATGGCGTTTTTACTTTTAATTTTTTTTACTAGTAATGGCGGCAATCTGCAATTTTTTTTTTTTATTGGGACTGCGATATTGCGGCAGACATGTCGGACATTTTTTACACTTTTTTGGAACATTGGCATTTCTACAGCAATCAGTGCTATGAAAATGCATTGGTTACTGTGTAAATGTCACTGGCAGGGAAGGGGTTAACACTAGGGAGTGGTCAAAGGGTTAACTGTGCTCCCTAAGAGGTGTTTCTAACTGTGTGGGGGCTAGGCTGAGTGGGAGAGGAGAGCGATCTCCGCTCCCATATACAGGGAACAGAAGATAACACTCCTCTCCCCTGTCAGAATGGTGATCCGTGTGTTTTCATTCACGGATCCCTGTTTTGTCACTGCGGGAGAGCAATCGCGGGTGCCCCACCTCTGATTGGCTTCCCCGCTACACAGTGAGTGTGCACGCACACGCTCACAACACATGATATCGCAGCATCGTCAGCTGACAGCGGTTTGCGATTTCTAGCCATGTTGCCGCCTTCAATCCACGGCAGGTGGTCGGCAACTGGTTAAAAACTACCCCCCCCCCACGATTGCCAAACTCAGACAAGCCCTGGAGGTATGGAAGTCTTACCACATTTCTTTTTTAGGCAGAATAACCGTAGCGAAGATGACCATTTTACCCAAACTATTATACCTTTTCAGAGCTCTTCCTATTAAAATCACTAACACATTTTTTCTCTCCTTTCAGCGGGATTTAAATAACTTTATATGGGCCAACTCTCCCCTCAGATTTTCTAAGAAGATGCTATACTCTTCCAGTGCCACCGACGGCCTGGATGCCCCAAACTTATGGCCTTATTATCTGGTCTCCAGGTTCACACAATTGGCACAGTGGCATATAATCAAATCCAAGGTTCCCTGGGTTAAATTTGAATCTGACTCAATCCACCCCTATTTTCTATCTGGCTTGTTGTGTTCAAATAGCATTTCAATCTCCAATTTACAACCTCTAATTCCCTTAGTGGTGTAGTCATTCCATCTTTGGAAAAGTTATAAAGCCAAATTCTCTCTATCATTCCAAGCTCCTCCGCAAGCAGCCTTTCTAGAAGATCCAGCTGAAACTACACCCCATTTAAAGTCCATGCTATTTTTGCCTGCTGTTTCTCCATTGTGTTTTAGAGGGTGCAATGCACTAGGTACATTTCTCCATCTTTTCTGGGAATGTTCACACAATCCTCCAATTTGGAGACAGCTTAACTCATTTGCCTCCAAAATTGCATATGCTCAACTTTCCCTTACCCCATCTTAACCTCCCTGGCGGTATGATTCTGTCTGGAATTTTGTTCCAAAAGCGGTACAATTATTTTGCATGAAAATTTGGCGTTTTATATTGTAGGCCTGCAATTCTTAGGAATAACTCACTTAAATCTGTCCAAATAAGAGTTTAGTAGACATCCCGGGTATGAAAAAGTTTGAAAAATGAAATCATAAATTATAATATAATAAATAACTAAAAATAGTTATCAAAAATAATAATATAATAGTAATAAAATGTATGCAATAATGTAATCAAACCAAAAACGCAGAAATTTGCTCAGTTGCAGAATTGTCGCTGTCGTCACTTTTAGTTGCTGATGATAAATTTCCCCAAAAATCAGTATCACTCAATTCTGCAAATGATTCTTATTTACTATCGCTGTTTTCTAGCTGATCAAAAACCACTTTTGACGCAAAGGGACACTTTTTGGTTGCTATGGACATTCTCATGTTTCCAGGCAGAAAGAATGACATTTATTATATAAAAGTGAATGCAGGGCACTGGGCAAACCACTAGGGACAAAGGGGATGTGAAATGTTTTCATACAGTAATGTAATCTAT
>BLSH010191992.1:495098-531693 GCA_018402905.1 Glandirana rugosa
CGTGTCTCTTCACGTAAACTCCGAAGATGAAGGTCATTCCACAGAGTTTTCTTTCTCCATAAAGAATAACCAGTCACGTCAGTGTACCAGTACGATTGGTTACTCACGAACCATAACGTTTGAAATACATTGAAAGGAACCGGGATACATAAAGCGACATACTTTTTGATACGATCGTAGTATACCGTAATCCCGTCGATACACGTCATTCAGCTCTCCCCATTGGTCCTATAAACCTAAATCAATGAGAAATTGGTGAAGTCGGGGCCTTCCTAAAGGTCGAAATGCTGGCCTCGGGAAAAACGCTAAGCCGTGACGCAGCGAAATTGACTTTTACAATGTCGCACGACCGCGCAATTTTCAGTTAAAGCGACGCAGTGCCGAATCGCAAAAAGGGCTCCGGTCGTAAAGCTGGAAATCCTTCCGGGGCTGAAGTGGTTAAAGAGTAACTAAATCCAAATATCCTGGTTACCCCTCTCGACTTACTGCACATAGCTGCCCTAATGCCATATGATGCTAGCATAGTTTTTCATACAGCGAAATACATAGGGCCAAGGAAAGTTACATAAAGTTTGCAATACCAAGCACTCATTGGTTAGCATGACCATGTGACTGCACTGACCAATAAGAAATACCTCTTTCTTTTGAGACACCTTACTGGAAGTAGAAGCCTCAAATGCACTTCTCTGTGCAGCTGTGCTGGCCAATGAGCGCTAGCCATTGCAAGCATTATGATGGGCAGTGGCGTAGCTAGCACATCTGGTGTGGTCAGATTACATCAACAGTGGGAGGGGCTTAAAGGGCCATATGCTTTAATGACTGTCCCACAAACGAGTATGTAACAGACAGTACAAACCTCAGTATACTAATTTTAATAAAATACAACTGTTCTATTGCATATCCTTTACTATACACAGCTAACCTTAAAGTGATATTACTTCCGGTTCCAGCGCCTTCATGTGAGGATGTGGAAGACAGCGGCTCCGGGCTTACCAGCTTAAAAGTCGGCAAACATACCGCCCGCACTGACCTCCTATCCTTACTCTTGGGGCGGCACGCTCAGGAATCATGCAAGCATGGATAGAAACATCCTGCATGGGCCCCAGCAGACCGACACAGCTCCACGCTCAGACCCGGCTCCCTCGACGCTGCATGAGGCCAACATCACGGTCGCACCTCTGAACGCCTCTACCGCTAGTGTTCCGGATGCAGCCGTTGCATGAACGATCTTTCTGCAATGAAAAGTCCGATCGTCTCTGCATCACCGATCATTGAAGATCAATATGCAGGCCTGGCCCAGGCAGTTGCAGCCTTGATATTGCCCACCATTACAGCGGCGGTAGACAATGCCATGGCGAATGGAATAGCCCAACTGTGCAAGGAATTGGGGGACCATACCAAGCGCCTGACCGACCTAGAGCTCCGCGCGTCTGACGTAGAGGACGATTTGCACAGTATCCGCTCTTTTGAACAACAGACGCAGAACACACAGCAATACCTCCTAGAACAGCTAAATGACCTTGAGAATCGCTCGAGACGCAACATTCTGAGGATTGTTGGCCTTCCCGAGTCCTACAATGCCGACTCTTTATATGATCTCTTCAGCAAACGTATCCCCAACGTACTAGGTATGACATTTGCTTGTGTAGTGGAAAGGGCCCACCGCCTCGGTACTCCATCTAATGACAGATGCACGCCTCGGCCCATCATAGTCCGATACCTGAACTATATGGACAAGTCGCAAATCCTGAGATCTTACCGCAACTCCAAAGTTCTACAGATTGACGGCCACAAGCTCTTAGTTTATGGAGACTATTCACAAGACGTCTCACGCAGAAGGAAGGCCTTTCAGCCAATATGCCAAGCACTCTACCAGAAGGGAATCAAATTCTCGTTGGGATATCCTGCGACCCTCCACTTCACAAGTCAACAGGGCGACCAGAAATCTTTCACCCACCCTGATGAAGCCTTCCACTACCTACAAGCCTACCTTCATATCCCAATGGATACAACCGAGGCCTCTCATTTACAGTCCTCGACGCCCCGGGATCAACGTAGCCCCAGGAAAGACCCTCCAAAGAGGATCCGTCAATCTAAGTTCACAGGTTTGGAATAACTAGCCTATCCAGTCTCCAAGGTTGGTGAATAGACTATCTATTTCCAGTTTGTGTCTTCCTCCCACACCTGGCAGTTTCCCTTGCGTCTGATGACGATGCTAATCCTCTACAAGGGAAATACATTTCGCACAATGCGGAAAAGGGAACAGTCTCTTTTTCACTAAGCTACCTTTATCAGTCCCGAGGTCCTATCTAAGGTGTTGAGATTGCCTTTTGTTTTTTGTTTTGGTTACCATGGTTGATGTTTGCATTCAAGGCTGAACATTGTACTTAAGGTTGTAAACTATAGCACAACCTTGTGATGCTTATTGGACCTCCGTCCAGCCTCATCCTTACCGCAAGGTGAATACCCGCTCATTAATCACTTCCCGACCAGCGCCGTAAATAGGCGGTGGCTGGCTTTGAGTGGCTCTACCGGGACATAGCCTGCACGTGCAGGCTATATCCCGGTATCATTTTTTAGTGCTGGCGGTCTCTATCCAGGGGTAATGACCGATCCGGCTCGGGAGCCGCTCGGTCGTTATCCCAGGGGGCTGGAGGGGACACCCCCCCTCCCGCCATCTTCCGCCGCTCTTCTCCGGCCTCCTGTCCCACCGGGAGACCAGAGCGACGATCCGGAACCTCCACTGGCTGGAAGGAGACCTGATAGAAGCCGTAATCAGCTCCGATCGGGTCTCCTTCGGCAAATTCCGGAAGCGACGTCACAACGTCACTTCCGGTTTACTCGGCGGTTAACGGCGCCAATTTTTTAAAAAATGACAGTATTCAGAATTGCCGTTTTTGGCGATCTGAATACTGTGAAGTGCAAAGGACCCCCCAGTCTTCCAAAAAGTTTACCTGTCACCATATATTACTATCACAAGGGATGTTTACATTCCTTGTGATAGCAATAAAAGTGATCAGATTTTTTTTTCAAGGTCCGATGTTAAAAACAAATAATTAAATAAATTATAAAAATAATAATTTAAAGCGCCACCGTCCCCGCGAGCTCGCGCAGCAAAGAAAATACATACGTAAGTCGCGCCCGCATATGAAAACGGTGTTCAAACCACACATGTGAGGTATCGCTGCGATCGCCAGAATGTGGGCAATAATTCTAGCAAAAGATCTCCTCTGCACCTCTAACCTGGTAACCGATACAAATTTTTAAAGGGTCGCCTATGGAAATGTTTAAATACCGGACTTTGTCGCCATTCCGCGAGTGCGCAAAATTTTCAACCGTGTCATGTATGGTATCTATTTACTCGGCGTAACATCCTCTTTCGCAATATACAAAACAATTGGGCTAACTTTACTGCTGTCTTATTTTTTAACTCAAAAAAGTAAAATTTTTCCAAAAAAATCGCGATTGAAAGACCGCTGCGCAAATACCGTGTGACAAAAAGTATTGCAACAATCACCATTTTATTCTCTAGGGTGTTTGAAAAAATATATATATAATGTTTGGGGGTCCTAAGTAATTTTCTAGCAAAAAAAATGTTTTTAGCTAGTAACCAACAAATGTAAAAAAGGGGCCCGGTTGGTAAGTGGTTAAACATGATTTTCGATACGGTCTTCAATCCTTCAAGGCATGTGTCCTACAGAAGCATGACACAACTCCGCATAGCGGGCGTGCATCTCTTTTTCCCCGGTAGGTGGCAAGGTCACATGAGGAAAAAAGAGGAGTATGGACTCCCAGAAATGTATTTTTCACCCTCTTGTTTCCCAGACCCCTGTTGGGTCAGTCTCCCTCCCCCTTGTATTGGTCCAGATCCACAACACACAATATTTCCAGGCAATTGTTTACTAACAGGAAGCCAACCCCCATTAATAGGCGCTCGAGGCAACCCCATGTATTTAAGCCACATATTTCCTTTCTTAAATCCATTTTCCATAAACCCATAACATGAAAGTGGTTTCCTGGAATGTTAAAGGCCTGCGTTCCCCCCAGAAGTGAATGGCAGTCCTCAGGCACTTAAAACGTTTACACGCCAACATAGCAATTCTCCAAGAAACACACCTACTATCTGTAGACTTTCACCGCATGCGCAAATTATGGGTCGGGCAAGTAATGGGTTCGTCAGCTAACAGGGGTAAGGCGGGAACCCTGCTTCTAAGTAATAAGTCTCTCCCCTGTGAAGTAACTCCGACACACGCAGACCAAGATGGTCGAATCTTTGTGGCTAAGCTGAAGACAGGCACACGGGTATGGGTCCTGTGCAATGTTTACGCCCCCAATGTGCCCACTAAACAATTTTTCCAACTTCTTACATCCATCCTAGCCCCCCACATTCATCTCCCTCTTCTGTTCGGAGGAGACTTCAACCAGGTGATAAATCCTATAGAGGACAAATCTGGTAGCAGTCAACCTCGACAGTGGCCACCCCCAGAGACCCCTATGGCCACCTTTGTAGAAGGACTAAACCTGATAGATATCTGGAGACAGGCTAACCCAACAGGCAGCGAATTCACCTTCTTCTCCCTCCCACACAATTCTCTGTCCAGGATTGACTACATCTTGGCCAACCCCGAATTTGCCAAATATACAGCCTCCCCTCTTATTTTGGACATTGCCATCTCTGATCATGCTCCCATATCGATAGAGGTCCCAGGCCTGGCCAACCCAAACCCAGTAAAAATCTGGCGTTTCCCTTCCTATTTAGCCCATAACCAAACTCTTAATAGAATCCTCCAAGACACATGGTCAGAGTACCTAGACCGAAATGCAATTCATGCTTCGGACCCTAACTTACTTTGGGAAGCGGGAAAGGCAGTCATTCGAGGGAAAATAATTTCCTTTGCTTCAGCCCACAAAAAGAAAATAAAATGGGAATACGCCTGGGCGAGCTCCGCCCTGCGGGATGCCCAGGCGAATCTCAATCACTCAAACTCTCCCAAAAACAGGGAGACCTGGCGCAAAGCTAAGTCTCTGTTTGACTTGTGGTCGGAGGAACAGGAAAAGATGTATCGTTTTATATCGGATCTCTATTTCCACAAATATGGAAACAAGCCTGGAAAACTCTTGGCACGGCTATGCAAGGGTGGTCACACTCCTTCGCACATAGCCACGCTGAAAGATGTCCATGGAAATCTTATCACATCCCCTAAAGGGATAAACAGAATTTTAGAACAATTTTATGCCTCCCTCTATGGTCCCAACACTATTGACGAACCAAAGGCCTTGGGTTTCTTGACCAAATAGCGCTTCCCTCGCTCACCCCATCCCAACTAGCCAATCTCAATGGTAAAATCACTCCAGAAGAAATTACACAGACAATAAAATCTCTATCGCCCAGTAAAGCCCCAGGCCCAGGCAGCATCAGAATTCTATAAGTTGACTGCTAACACTCTCTCACCCACACTCGCCACAGTTTTTCAGAACATACTAAATGGTGCCCCGTATCTCTCTTCTGGATACCAGGCACATATCAAACTCATCCCTAAAAAAGACAAAAACCCCACGGAGCCTGGATCGTATCGCCCAATTTCCCTGTTAAATTTGGACTCAAAGTTGCTCTCAAAAATCATGGCACGTAGATTGGCAATCATAATGCCTACTATTATTCACCCCACCCAAGCAGGTTTTACGCAAGGTCGTTCAGTAATCTCGAACATCAGAAAGGTCCTTGCGGTCCTGGAGCTCTTGGGGGCTGGGTCGGCCTCGGAAAACGCAATAGTCACGCTAGACACCGAAAAAGCGTTTGACAATGTGAGTTTCCGCTGGTTGTGCCTGGTCCTCGAGAGATTCGGCTTCACAGGCCTGATCCTGCATTTAGTTTCGACCATGTACACTCGCCCCTTCGCACAGGTTATAGCGACCAGACACATATCAGATAAGATTACACCACACAAGGGTACAAGGCAGGGCTGCCCGCTGTCCCCCCTCCTTTTTAACCTGGCCTTGGAACTCTTGTCCAGATACCTCCTATCCCATCCCAACCTTCACGGCGCCAAAGTGGGCACTACCGAAGTTAGAACTGCAATGCTTGCTGATGATGTGCTGATATTTACCTCAGCTCCCCAGTCAGACATCCCTTGCATACAGCAAATCTTTACTCACTTCAGACAATGCTCTGGGCTCAAAATAAATTTAGCAAAAAGTGAAATATTACCTCTCTTTCATGGTCTTCGCCCCTCATGGGCGACTAACTCCCCCTTCCAAATTGCCCGCAATCATATAGCGTATTTAGGGATAAAGATAGGTAAAACCCCGCACTCACTCTATCAGCTTAATTTCACATCAGTGATAACCAAGTTAGTAAATCAATTAGACAGCTGGATGAACCTCCCACTCTACTTTTTTGGCCGCTGTCACCTGTACAAGATGGTATAATTTGCAAAGCTTCTATACCCACTCCAAACCATCCCACTCCTACTTAAACACCTTGACATTCAAAAACTCCATAGAGCTGTGTCTAAATTCATTTGGCAAAACCGCAAACCCAAAATCGCACTCCAGAAACTGTTTTTACCCAAACACGAAGGCGGAATAAATATACCGAATACACGTTTATACAACTTGTCTTGCCTCTTAAGATCTGGCCTAGATTGGATTACACATAATTCCCACTATTCGAACTATGACCTTGAAACCCAAATGGTGGCCCCCTGGACCTTACGGCTTTGCTCCACTGTGAACCTAAACTCCTCCCATCATCGATTAAACACAACTTATTATTCAGAGACACTGTCCTAGCCTGGAGGGAGATAAGGAAAAGACCAACCATTTACCAATTAAGGGACATCCTCTATTCCCGCAGACGATTCAACACCCCATCTTCAACGGGTGGATTGCACAGGGTCTCACTCGCTTCTCCCAGCTGTTCGACACCACGACAGGCTCTCCGATCCCTTTTGCTAATTTAGCAAACAAATTTTGCCTGTCCCCCATCACCACCACTTTGCCTGTCAAGTGATCAGCTTTGTAACCAAACTATGTCCACAAAAAACAGAGCGGTTCAGATCTTCTCTAATGGATGCATTCGCAGAATTACAAACCTACAAAATCTCACACCTATACAAGCCGCTCCTGTCCGCAGCTGCCAAACCTCTTCAGGGTAGTTTACTTGCTGCTTGGAATAAGGACTTGGGCCTTACAGACGCTAACACCCACATACTTTGGGGTTACAACTTGACCAGGATATTTATTACCAAGTGTACCATTAGTTTTGGCGAGAGCAACAATTTAAAATCATGCACCGAGCATATGCTCCCTACCAGAGAAGTAGCAATGATATTACTAAACAAACTTGCCCATGGTGTGCTGAACCCCAACCCTCGCTTCTACATAGGCTTTGGTCATGTCCCCACATTTCACACTTCTGGAGGCAAGCTGAACAGTTTGCAGCGTCAGTAACGGGACTACAACCCCATGGAGATCTGCAGCTGCTTTTATTCGGATCACATCATTCATTCATGGAACTTCCCCGCAACCCTCACCTTAGGACGATTCAGGATAATCTGCCGTGGCTACTTACCTTTTACATGATCGCCAGGAGAGCCATCCTCAGACATTGGGTCTCTCCCAATCCTCCCACAATTAAATCAATCCAACAGGAACTGTTGGCTCTCTTAAAGAAAGAGAGTTTGGACCTCGGGTTGTCCCAATCCGAGTTGCCCCCCTCGGATCAATGCACCTCGAACCGCTTCTACCATAAATGGGGAGTATACATTTCATATCTCCCTCCTGAAGACTCCCCAGTCCCTCTGTCCCTAAAACATAAATTTGATGATAAACTCCCGATACGAATATGACTAATCAATATCAAGCCTCACGCCTTCCTCCAGTGCATGATTCTACGTCATAAGCCTTCTTGGCTGGCCCACCCGTTCCCCCCTGATCTCTGGATGAACAGCTCCGCTCAAGACATTTACCAATCTCGGCTCTCCTGATTTTCACCCTGACCCCCCTTCATCTTCCTGGAAATGTACACCGGACCTGGCAACTGTACTGCCGTACTATGGACATCTGGACAGCTCCCCCCCTGTCCCTGTTTCCCCCCCTGCCCTTCAATATACACCCAGCTCACAAGTATTCTTTGTATTTAAATTCCATGTTAAACTTCATGTCATATCTCTCAAGATATCTAGCTTTCAATTTTGCTGTTAATCTATGCATTATTTCTCTGTCTTGACTGAAAAATTTCAATAAAATGTGTTTAAAAAAAAAAAAGTGATATTAAAGTCTTTTTTCTAAATAATAAAGATGTTATACTTACCTGCTCTGTGTGGTTTTGCACAGAGCATCTCCGATCCCCGCCTTCTTGAGTCCCTTGCCAGCACCCCTTCCTCTTTTTGGGTGCCCCAACAGCAAGCAGCTTGCTATGGGGGCACCCAAGCAGGCACGTTCCTGAGCCGCGGCGCTCTGTGTCCATTCACACACAGAGCCATGGCTTGACTCCGCTCCCTCTGTCTTCTGATTGCCTCACTGGCTGTGATTGACAGCAGTGTTAGCCAAAAGCCAATCAGGATGGCAAGTCCCCAGACAGCCAAGGCTCTCGTGAACATCACTGGATCGAGAGGTGGCTCAGGTAAGAATCAGGTGGGACTGGGGGGGTAAAAAATATTGTGCCTTTACAACAACTTTAACAAAGAATGTGCTGTCCTTAGAATGCAGTAGTCAGGAGTAAGAAATGTAAAATACAGTGAGGGGAATTTATCAAAACTGGCGCAGTCAGAATTTGGAACAGCTGTGTATGACAACCAATCAGCTTCTATCTTTAGCTTGTTCACCTTTGAAAATGAAAGCTATGAGCTGATTGGTTGCTGTGCTCAGCTGCTCCAAACTCTGTCTGCTCTAGTTTTGATAAATTCCCCTAAGGACTCATTCAGACAGGCGTTGAGACAGGTCCTGTATGCTGAGCCACTTTTTTGGATGCATCAGCATCCACCAGAGAGCTTCACCTATAGAAGTGGGTTCATAGATCTGAATGCAGACACTATGTGGTTAATTTACTAAAGCTTGAAAGTGCAAAATTCGGTGCAGTTCCACACAGAAACCAATCAGCTTTAATGTTTTATTCTCAAAGATTGATTGAACAAGCTGAGGTTAGAAGCTGATTGGCTACCATGCACAGCTGCACCAGTTTTTGCACTCTCTAGCTTTAGTAAATCAACCCCAGTGCGTTCGCATATATGCATCCCTTCCTATGGTTGAGGTCAGGGCTCTGTGTAGCCCACCTGAGTTCCTCCACACCAAACTTTTCAAGCCATGTCCTTATCGAGCTATCTTTCTACATATGGGCACGGTCATACTGAAGCAGGGCCCTTCCCCAAACTGTTGTCACAAGAATGGAAAAGTACAATTGCCTAAATATCTTTGAATGACGTATCATTAACTGTATTCTTCAATGTGAAAATATGAACTGAATTGTTTGAGTTGTTATTCTTATACATTTTGCTCATATAGTAGGTATGATGCTTAGGTGTCCACAAACTTTTGTGCATATAGTGTACCGAAAATAGAGCACTCTGTTGTTCATTGCCTTGTAGTCTGCCCTCATGGCATAAATTATACCTGGTTTTAGAATCTTCTCACTCCTGTAAAGCCCCGTACACACGGGACGACGATCGCACGTACGACCGTGTCGCATCGTATGTTGGCTCTTGTATGCAGCATACTGACTGCACTACACGATCGTACGACCGCGGAAAGAACGTTCAGGTGCATGTAATTAGCATCCAGCCATTCCGGACTTGGCGCATGCGTGTTTTGCACAATACAACTTTGTTGGACCAACTGCTCTGTACACACGATACAACGGTTGTATGAGAGCTTGTTGGTATGACCAGGTTTTCTAGTCTGCTCATACAACTCCCTTGTATGACCGTCGTATTTTGGACTGTTCAAAACACGCATATGAACGATCGATATCGCATACAACGGTCGTTGGTACTACCTGTTGTCTCGTGTGTACGGGGCTTAAGTCATCCCTGGTGTTTGCACAGCCTAAACTTTATTCACTGTTGATATGCTATCCCAGTGAAGTGAATGGCATGCATCCTACAACATATAAGACATTCTGTTGGAGTGTGCATGTATGGAGGGACTTGGGGGAATCGGCTTTTCATGTACAAGGTGTATTCCGTGAAGAGGAATAGCAGGATGTCCTGTTATAGGGCAGCTTATTGCACCAGGTGCCATACAGTGCTTGTAGTTTTACAGGGTGGAGACTGTTTGCAATGTAGTAAGTTACTATGAGCCTTTGCTGTGTTTTAGGGGGTGCAATATACTGTATCTATTATAATAAATATATGTTTTACAGTCATAAAAAAAATAAGCCAGCCTGCTGTCCTCTATTGATATACAGGGTTCGCTAGAGGAACTAAACTGCCCAACAGAGACAATTATCTGACATACTTTGAAGTGTTACAGAGCAGTTGTGTCTGGAGCTCTTCACGAGAGAGAAGATTTAATACACTGGCCAATGGAAAGGTAAGAATAAAGCTTCTCCTTTACAGGCTGGCTTAGATTTTATTTTTCCCACTTTAAAGGGGACTTTTACCCGATAATAACAGCATCATTCTCCCCAACCCAGCCTGTTACATCACGTTTTTTTCATTGCACTGACCACCAACACCCTTCTTTTAACTGCTGATGCTGGTCATTTTTCCCTCTCACTTAACAGGATGTTGGGCCTTTTTTTTACCCAAAAATGTTGGGGCATTTTTTTTCTTTCAAGGGACCATTGACTCCAAGGCATTTCCCCTCTATTGACCACTGGCAGAGCACTCTCCAACATCCTACCTCCCCTTTTCCTCGCACCCACTTTGACACCAGGCATTTTTCCTCCTACTGACCTCAGATGTAAGGGACCCTATGTTATCTTCTCCTGCCCATTGGTGGACATGACTCTCTCCCATATATCTTCTGTATTTGTTTATGTGACCTGTACATTAAAGAATTCCAGGTTTGGATATTTTTACATGGTTAAATTGGTCCAGCTTGAACCAATGTAACTATGTATATGGGTGGCACAGTGGTGTAGTGGATAGCTCTTTCGCCTGGCAGCAAAAGGGTTGCTGGTTTGAATCTTAATCTTAACCACGACACTACCCGCCTGCAGTTTGCATGTTCTCCCTGTGCCTGCGTGGGTTTCCTCTGGGTATTTCGGTTTTCTCCCACACTCCAAAGACATGCGGTAGGTAAAATTAGATCCTGTCTAAATTGGGCCTAGTATATGTATGAATGTGAGTTAGGGACCTTAGATTGTAACTCCCTGAGGGTAGGGACTGAATGTACAATACGTATGTAAAGAGCTGCGTAAAATTGACAGCGCTACATGTAAGTACCTGAAATAATAATAATAATGTATATACAAGGGTTCTTCAAAATGTTGCTGCACTCTTTTATCCCTTTTTATTAATAGCAAAAACAAATTACATCACTGTTCTACATAGCAACGTTCCTTTGCAATGCATTTTTCCCAGTGTCATACCAACGTTTTATTGCCATCAGCAAAACTTCTACCATCCTTACCATTTCCAACAAAAATATAAAAGTTCAGAAACTTTCTGAAGACCCCTCGTACCATACCTGTGGATGAAACCTTCTACCTCTAGAAGATGGAAATCACTAAATCACTGAAGTGGACACTGCTACTGCAGTGATCTCCACTTGCTTCTGGTTCCTGTGCCAAGCAGCTGCCCTGCTGCATTGTAAATACAATAAGTTGGCCACTCGCCATAAGCGCCATTTAGAGAATTATTTGCATTTTCTCAGTGAATGCAGTGTACTCTGATTGGACGAGGCGTAGAGTGTGACATCACCACCTCACCTCTCCATCTTATCCGAACAGAGAATGCTGTGAATGGGCACCCACGTGGCAATAAATGCCATACCTGGAATCGTTCTTTAACCACTTCAATACAGGGCACTTATACTCCATTCTTGCCCAGATGAATTTTCAGCTTTCAGTGCTCTCGCACTTTGATTAACAATTACTCAGTCATGCAACACTGTACCCAAACATAATTTTTATCATTGTTTTTCACACAAATAGAGCTTTTTTTGGTGGTATTTAATCACCACTGGGTTTTTTATTTTTTACGATATCAGTGAAAAAAGAGCGAAATTTTGAAAAGTAAAACACTTTTTTTAAGTTCCTATTATAAAAGTTTGCAAATAAGTAATTTTTGTTCAAAAATTTGGGCCAAAATTTATACTGCACATATCTTTGGTAAAAATAACCCAAATTAGTGGATATTATTTAGTCTGTGTGAAAGTTATAGAGCAATGATGGCGAACCTTGGCACCCCTGATGTTTTGGAACTACATTTCCCATGATGCTCAACTACAATGCAGAGTGCATGAGCATCATGGGAAATATAGTTCCAAAACATCTGGAGTGCCAAGGTTCGCCATCACTGTTATAGAGTCTACAAGCTATGGTGCCAATCATTGAAAATGTATCACACCTGATGCACTGACGGCATTCTAATTCTAAATGATTCTAAAATCATCTCCAAGTTGTATAGGCAAAGTTTCTTCCAGCCACATAGAAAGCCATATTATTGTTCTAAATTTTAGAACAATAATGTGGCTCTCTATGCGGCTGGAAGAAACTTTCCCTATAGAACTTGGAGATGATTTTAGAACAATAATATGGCTCTCTATGCGGCTGGAAGAAACTTTGCCTATACAACTTGGAGATGATTTTAGAATCTAAAATCATCTCCAAGTTCTATAGGGAAAGTTTCTTCTCATTTTTTTTATGTCATTTTAGCTTAAAAATTATTTTAAGTTATTTCCCTGTCCCCATTTCTTTGTAGGGCACTTGTCCGACTCTTACACCCATTTTCCTTCCTTTTGCAGACCTCTAGGACTTGCCAGGACTTTGTTACAGCCATTTTTGTGCCTAAAAGTTTGGGTCTCCATTGATTTCAATGGGGTTCGGGGTCCGGGACAAAGTTCGGGTCAAGTCCGGTCCCGAACCCGGACTTTGTCCGGAAGTTCGGCTAAACCTGCAGAACCCGAACTTCCAGAGGTTCGATCAACTCTACTCTTAAGGCCTGGGCAGACTTAAGCCACCTGGACACTGTTGGAAATCATTTTGGAATGCCAGTAGTATAGAAATGAGAATAAAACTTTGTCATGATTAAGCACTCCTACGTGTGAAACATGTCAACTGTAACCTATCCTGCGCTATTGTCCCATGTTTGAAGAATAAAGGACGTTTTATTAGATTACAACTGTGGAGTGCAACCAGTTTTCTTCTCATTTTTATGTCACTGTGGTAGCGAGCCGGGGCCAGCACCTGTGAGTAATCCAGTACATACCATACCTGAGCTGTATCTTGTTTAGTTCGGAATGCCAGTAAAGCAGGATTACACAGCAGGATATGTGTGACGAAAGTTTGTATACCAGGATCCTAAGAGGGCTAACGCATATCCACTAGAGACAGGGCATGGAGATGAGAACGCTTGGCATTAGACATTAGACATGTGCAATTTGTTTTGTTCTGAATTCATCTTTCAACAAAATTCGACAAATCTGTTAATTGGGAAATATTCAAATTAACGAAAAAAATTGTTTAACAAATTTTTCCAAAAATTCATAAATCCAAAAATAAGAATGAAAATCAGAAAATTCAAAACAACGAAAAACCAAAAATAAGAACGAAAATTTGAAAATCCAAAATAATAACTAATAATAATAATAATAATTATTACTAACTATTAAATTATTGGTATTGGAATTTTCTTTCAAATATGACTGTTGAACATAACATATACGGATTTATCCAAAGTTAACAATTATCCGAAATAACAAATGCTGCATCTAAACAAATGGAATGTAACAAATTAATAATAATAATAACTTTTTATTATTATTATCATTATTTATTGTTATTAATTTGTTACATTCCATTCGTTTAGATGCGACATTCGTTATTTTAGATAATTCGTAACTTTGGATAAATCCATATATGTTATGTTCAACAGTCAAATTTGAAAGAAAATTCCAATACCTATAATTTATTATTTGTTAGTTAGTTATTATTTCAAATTTTCAGATTTCCAAATTTTCGTTCTTTCGAATTTTCATTCTTTCCAATTTTCGTTCATGTTTTCGAATTTTCGGATTTTCAAATTTTTTTGAATTATGGAAATAACAAATACCTCCTCCAAATGAAATGGAACATAATGAATTCAGATTTTTCCGAAGATACTAATTTATGGGAAGTAACAAATTTCGAAACCCCCCCCCAAAAAAAACAAATGAAACGGAAACGAACACGTTTTTCAGCAGTACACATGTCTATTGTCTATCAGACCTCATGGTGGTGTGGAGAATAAAATTACTGATTTCCTTGCTCTCAACAAGATCAAAGGGCCACCTGGGCTGGAATGCTGACCTTGACCAAGGAACTTGCCTGCAGGTGTAACAATGCCACCTGCTGGAGGATATTCAGGACAGCACCTTACTTAATGATAGGACAGCCCTGATAGTTTGCAGACTGTTTCTCATTGGATGAAGGACTATGCGGGGCAGGCGGGGGTGTCAGTGTGGGTGGGCAGGTATAAGAATACGAGGGATAGCTACGATCTCTCTTTTCTTCCTAGAACCCAGCCTAGATGCAGAACTTTGAAGACGGACTTACATAACGTATAATCTTTGCTCTTTTATTTCTATACATACTGCAATTCTCTCTTAGATTTCTACGTTAGGGTTTTACTAAATAGGAGCTTTGCTTCTGTGAGCACTGTCTTTATTATTATAGCTATTATTATTCCTAATATCACCATTAAAATTATCAGAGCTCTAACAGAATTATCCATTATGGGAACAGACTAAGTAATTCATTTTTATATTTTAAGTGGGGAGAATCCAAAAAACCCTATTTATTTCACCAAGCACAGTAATTTAGGGATACTTTGAGGGCACAAGAACTGTGGACTCTGTACAGTGTATACTAAAGGTAGGCATATATTTTATTTACCCAGCCAGGGTGTTGGGAGGTATGATTCTATGAGGTTTTTCTTCTTCTGTGCACAAAGCCTGAAAGATTGATCACATCTTGTGAGTGCAGAGAGTCATTGACCCAATATTGAAGGGGACATCATCGACATCACCAATACATCATAATGCATCATGCACTTAGAGCTGAATAAGCACTGTGTAGCAGTGTTACTATAAAGTATTTACAAGACCTTAATATTACTGTTGCGATCTAAATAATATAAAATACAGTATATAATTGTAGCTCCCTGACAAAAGTTAAGCTAAATTTAGTTTTTTGGCTTTAATCGACTCAGTGGAGAAAGGTCAGTAGTTGATTGTTCCTATCTGCCCCTGCAAGAAGCTTCCAGAACATACAGTTGGAGGATCAGCCCCTGATTTATGAATTTTTTATCAGACCCCAGCCAATCCCTTTAAAGGGAGTGCCCAGAAGGTGACTGGGGAGAAGAAAATGTTTGGGAGGCATGAATAGACATGTTCGTATCCTGGCACTGTTTCCCTGGATGCATGTAGTGAGGAATTTTTCTTGGGCTTCAATTTGTGCTGGGCTGGGGGCCTGGAAGAGTTTTGACTAAAGAAGGTTTGCAGGGGGACATCACCTGGGGACCCTGGTCTGGAGAAGGATCCTTTTTCTCCCTCACTGAGTGGTGTCACAGGGAAGCTGGAGTGAGTGGTAAGTAACTGTCTTTGGACATTGTAAGTAAAGACCTGGATTTGGTATCCCAGATGTGCTTGGGGAAGTAAGTGCTCAAAGTTGTTGTAAAAACTGGGACTCGCATAAGGTTTCAGATTAGCTTTCTGTCCCTATTGCATAGCTTTTTATGCAAAGAACAAATAGTTATAGATAATTCCATTTACAATGCTCATATACAGAAATTCAAAATTGTACATAATGGGACAATACTATTCCGTTGCCATTAATCTGTGTTATTTATACATTATACATATCACAAAATGTAGACTATTGGGAAGGCTGAGAACCTTGGGCGGGTTGTTACATAATAGCAGAAAATATGACCTTATAAAAGATGATAGCAGGTTGATACAGTAAAGAATAATCTCCCATTACCCAAGGATAATCACAGAGACCAAAGTTTTTGAAACATTTTGGGACACCCCTATGCTGGTAAGTAAATTTTTCCCTTTCAAGAATGTTTTTGACTGATTGTTGTCATTGCAGGAATGATGGAAGAGTGGGAGAAAAACATGTTTGAGCCACTACTGTAGAGCCTCAAAAGAGTAGTCATTAATGTTTAAAATGTTTGGGTTAGTAAACAGTCTGGAACAATCTCAGCAGTGCTATTTTTTGGGGTAAAGAAAGAGAACATAGACTGTTAATTATCTGAAAAATGGACATCTAATCAAGCCCAGATCTAGGGGGTGCTGGGGTGGGCTGTGTGCCCCAAGATGTTAGTTGTTCCTCCCCCAGGTCTCTGAGAGTGCATCCACTGATCTACAAACCAGCCTGATAAGGACACCTGATGAAAGGGGGTACTTTGATAGGGACCCTGATGTAAGGGGGCACCCTGGTGGGGACACTTGATGTAAGGTAGGGACACTGATGGGGACCCTGATGTGAAGGGGCACTCTGATGGGGATATCTCATGTGATGTAAAACTTCCTGATGACGCCTTTCTGGTGAAATGCATTGAGGTCTTGCAATGGAGGAACTTCTGGGTCTTGCTGATGTCACGTCTGACTGAGGTGGAACACACGCCGGTTCATAGAAGCAAGCAGTGAGGATTGTAACTTCACAGGCAATTACAGCTGGTGCCGCTTTATGACACATGGAAATGTAAGTGCATTGGCATATGTCTTTCATAAGGATATTTTAAAATAAACATATTGCACAATTATCATGCTATTGTTTTTTGTTCTAGGACTTCCCCGCTGGTGATATTGGATGTAAGAGTAAAGGACAAGTACACACCATCCATAAGACTGAAGGGCGCAGCAAGGGTTAAGCGTCCATGGGGAGGGAATATGGTACAGCAACAGGGAACAGTCTACAGGGCAACAATAGGTAGGGATCCTCCGGGCAGGAACGGGGCACAGAAAGGGTCAAAGAGGAAGTAAACTCTGATGGGGTTTACTTCCTCAATATTCCCCTGCAAAGTAGAAGCATAATGGGCTACTATACATCGCATAATAGCCCATTATGTGCCACTTACCTGCAAACAAAGCCAGCGACGTCCAGCGATGTCCCCTGTGCAAGCAGCGTCCATCTTCAGCCCCTCTTCCTTCCGGGGTCGCATGACGTCACTCCTGCACATGCGCGCGGGAGCCGCCAGTCACGGCACGATCACAGTGAAGGAACGGCACGAAGGCCGTTTCTTCACTGCACATGTGCCAAATGACGTTGGCAACAGCAGTACACTGTATAAACCTTGCAGATTTAGGAGATATGCAGGGCACCTACAGGTAAGCCTTAATATAGGTGTAACTGTAGGTTAAAGTAGTTGTCATGAGTTGACAACCACTTTAAGCGTCCATGGAGAGGAAATGTGGTAAGGCATCAGGGAACAACAAAACTAATACCCCTCTAGGTTGGGACTTTATAGGCAATTTAAAAAAATTATTGAAATTGCCTATAAAGTCCCAACCTAGAGGGGTATTGTTTTGTTATTTCCAAACAAGGGATGATGGCAATTTATACCCCGGATTGTGGAGGTACTTCTACATTTTGAGGGAACAGTCCACAGGGCAACAGCAGGCACAGCAAGTGGCAGGGACCCTCTGGGCGGAAATAGGGCACAGCAAGGATTAAGTGTCCAGCACACAGGGCAGAGATCTGGGCATAACAGAGTTTGGCACAGCAGAGGTTAAATGACTCACCAGCTGACAGCAGCTTTGCTGCTCATGGGATTCAGGTAGAGTGGCAGAGAGAGGAGGCCCAGATGAAAGAGGGCAGAGGTCCTTCACAGGCTAATCATAGGTCCTCAGAGGGCTAGGTGTCCTTGTTGTGGCTTCAGAACCACACAGGTAGCAGTTGGGAGGGGAGTAGAGGCACGGCAAAAATAAATAGTCCACAGGGCAATAAGCACAGCTAATATGGAACCTCAAATCCCAGTGTCCAGATAGTAGCACACAATCCATGCAGGCAGCAATCCTAAACACCTTCTAACCCTCCTTCCAGACATAAGTACCCCTGTGCCCATTACTGGGGGGAAGCTCAGAAAAGTCTGCCACTTTTCTGCCAGCATGGGGATATTATAATGTTCTTTGAATTCAGCAAAGGCCTAAGCAGCACCAAATAGCCTGCGCTGAGGTTTCTGGCTTTATCCAGGTATAGGATACAATGCTGTCTGCGCTACCTGCCGAGAATCAGCCCCATCTCCTACCCCTTGCGGAGCACAGGAATATAGATCAATTATGCAGATAAGCTGACTGCTTTACACGTAGGGTTGCCACCTCATCCCTTTAAACCTGAACACCTATGAATTTCACAGGTTCTGAGGCTAATTTAATGCAGATAAGGCACCAACTCAATTTAATTACCACCTTAATCAGCCACAGAACCTGTGTAATTCATAGGTGTTCGGGTTTAAAGGGATGAGGTGGCAACCCTATTTACACACTGTTAGAGGTGGTTGGTTTCACACAAAAAAAATAATTCTGCCCTCATATTTTGCCCACTACAGGTACTGAAAAGATAGGCTCAAAGGGGTATTTTTTCTTTGGAAGTGAAGTGAATGGAGTTAAAGCCACACATGCAGTATTGAGCAGGCAAGCTTAAGAAAGAAGAGCCATTATGCCACGTCAGGCTGGCCACATGGTGAAGATTTCTGAGATGCACGTTGGGTAAAAAGTTTAAGAAAACAATGAGAGAGGGGAACTATAGTGAAGGTGCATTAAAAGTGAAATCACTCTTTAATTCTTAAAGTTTCCACTAGATGTCACCCTTGATATGTTAGAAATCTTTTTTAACATTTGCACTGCAAAACAGCTATCTGGGTTAGAATGATGCATTCATTCAATGACAATAATAAAGTTTATTGTGGTTCAGTTGTAGGTGGTGTGTTGCAAACAGGAGCTGGCTATTTAAAAGGGTGGAGCTTATGTTTTTTGGGGGGTTTTTTTGTTTAACTTTGAGAAAGTTTATAAGCCAGACAGATTCTCCTAAATGAATACTTTCAATGCAGCCTACAGAATATGATGATAAATTGCACTTTTTTTTAAATTTTTTTTTATTTAGCTCATTAAACACAAATATGGGCTGAGATATATTGAGGTTAGTAATTGGTGCTTTCTAATACAAATACCTACATTGTCCTTAGATGACATATGATTTTGGAAACACAGAAAAAATCTTTATGGTGTTTTTATGTTTCCAGCTGCCAGTTACAATATATATTGTGTTTTCATGTGTATGGCTTCTCCTTATATACATTTTGTCAAAGATGTGTTTAGGACCCTTTTGTTGGCTATTCTGGGTTAGAGGTGCATTTTTTTTTTTCACCCTCTAGGGGTCTCTGTTGCCTTGTTAGGCATAGGTATATCCGGGAAAGGGGAGGGGTATGGGTGGAGCTTATGAGAGTAGAGTTGGTTATAAGAGAGGGAGTAGAAGGCATTAGGAGAGTGACTGGGTCCTTGTGGAGGTTCTAGGTACCGCACCTGTTTAATGATAAAGAGTGACCCTTTGATAGGCTTTCCTTATCTTGCAGAATGGCGTTTGCTCCTTTCTCCTTAGTGGGTCCACCAGGAAGCCTGAGCACCATGTAACGTGATATCTTGAGAGTGGACATAGAACTGAATGGGAATTACAATACATATGGAGCAGAACGGAATGGGCTGATTTTCTTAATATTGGAATGACACCATTTGCCGCCATATTGAAATGAACAGTTATGTTGCTTGTCATACCAGTAAAAGAGAAATTCTAGGAGAAGGCTCCTGAGTATTTTTATTCCCATGGTGCATGGTGGTCTGTACATGGGGAACAGCAGGTAAGTGTAAAGACTTGCTCAGTTGGGGGATTGGTGGTGGTTGGGCGAAGGTGGGCTGGGCAGCCTAGTGGTGGCAGTGAGTCTTCTGTCTGGACTATATGCTGGGAAAACCCATGTCCCGTGTCTATTTAGGCTGGGTTCCTGGCATGGCCTCCAAAGGACCTGACATGGAACCGCAGGATATGAACCACTTACAACTTAGTTGTGAAGAAAGTGTTAGCCCCCTGACTAGTAGACCATGAGTGTGGGTGAGTCGGAGTCATGGGTCAAGTTTAGTGTCATATCTCATTAAAAAGAAGTTCAGAAGACTGAGATAGTACATGAGCAGTAATCTTGGATTTCTTCTGTCACCTCTGTGATGCTACTGTGTCTGATATCAGGGTTAACTGCTACTTACAGTACCTCTGCACAAACTGACGCCTGCAAAGTCCTTCACCAGTATCAGCATCTTCTACATAACTTCTTCCACATTCCAGTCTTGATTGGAAAGTGCAGGATGTCGTAACTTGTGCGCATCACGCCACATAGGCATTGGGCCAAAAGTGTAAACTGCACTGCGCATGCCCAGCTCAGCATACATTTTGCATGGCACTGCAAACAGGCAGGTAGGTTTATTTTATTGCAGGGAAAACATTGCACTCTGCTAGTAAGTTTTTTTTTTTTTGTTTTTTTTTTTAGAATTTAGATCCGCTTTAAGTTTCCTGTCAATTCTTACCTATAACTCTTCATATATGACAAATCTTGTCTAGCAAGTTGTGGTCATTGTCTTTTTCTGTAATATAACATGCAGTTTTTACCAAAGCATGAGCTGCCCTTTAGCATCGACTAGAGGTGAGAACTCTTTGCTGTTTTTGAACCACTTCCCCTGTGGTCACAGCTAGCCTCATTGAGACACAAAATTATATAATATAAGGTTCTGAAGAACTATCTTCTAAGAAATTCCATTCATAATAATTTTAATATTAATCTTATATTGATGTGCATAAATACAGCTTTGTATGTGGGGTATATATTGTGTGTAAGTGTAGGGACCCTGCGTTAAAGTGATATTAAACCTTTAGTTTTTTAAGCAATTTTAGAAGCTGATTTATTCACTTACTGAGTATGCAGCTTCTTTATCTTTTAATTCTTGCCTTTGTTCCAGTTTAAGTTGGAGCCATGATCACTGCCCCAGGTTTCCTGTTTCAGAGTGACTTCTGTCTCTTGCAGTGCCCTATGGAGTCATCGCTGCATGCAGAGACTAGAGTTGTGTCTCCCTACACTGCGTGCACCATTAGAAATTCATCCCTGTAGCCTAGCGTGGCAGGGCACTCCCCTGCTTCTCCTCCCCTCTCCAGACTGACTCCAGGCTGCACTGTCCATTGTTAACCCTTTCTTGTGAAGACCAGAAGTTCAGGGAGGCAGCACTGAGAAAGCTGTAGCAAACAGCATTAAAACCCGAACAAGCATTAGCACCCCTAGACTCTTCTTACCCAATCATCAATTGAAAAGGCTTACGGTTCCCACTCCCACCAAAAAAGTACCATTTGTGACATTTGAGGGGGGGGGGGGGGGCTTCCCCTTCTTGGTAGAGCTCCACTTTAATTATAGAGGATTAAGCCCATGAGTGGGTGAAATGCGTTAGAAAGAGTGGCTTGGGAGGAGGCTGAAGCCTTTTTGTCATTTTGTCAAACTCCATTAAAAGCTGTAAACTGCAAGTGCTGGGGCAAGAATTTAAAAAAATAGTTTATTGAAGAATGTTTATTTTATTTATTGCTCAATGTGTTAAGCTAAAAAAAAATACTATAACATAGAATGTCCCTACTCTTTTTGTGTTTGCTGGATACAGCTAGGCTGTATCAAGCCTAAGGTAGTTTACATTTTCCATGCTCTATTGGTGATCCTGATCTTATCCATTGCTTCTGCCTGCTACTGTAGTGGATGTTCTAGTAATCAGAGTGGGAAGAACCAGTAAAAGAACTATGAATATTAATTCTCCCCAGCCAATCACCAAGGAATGGTCCAGGGGCGTGAGCTAAAGGAAGATGATAAATGTTTGCTTCAACTCCCAGAGTGTTCCTTTTTCCTCTGGGTTCTGCCCCAGATGGAGCAGGGATGAAGGTTCTGGGTTAAAGACTTTACACTGCTGGGTTGTCTGTTCAGAGGGGATAGTAAATGAAGATCTCTGCCTGGAGGAAGCATCTTGACCTAAGGATCTTCTGTGCTGAAAATAGTTGGGTAGAAGCTGCAGATGGACCAGCAAGTAGGGTTCCTTGTTGGCTGAGAAAAGAAACAGTGATTCCTTTTAGAATGAAGATCTGAATTGTGACTACTCTTATAGGGTCATAGGCCCCACATTCACTAAGCAGATCAAAAAGCTATGACTGTTGTTGGACGCTCTTACAGACCCAAAGGTTACCATTCCAACCACTGATAAGGCAAATGCCACTACATCACATTTGAGGTTTGGTGATTTAGTTACCTTATTGCCCGCGTGGGTAATAACTGCTGTCATATTTTTTCTGAGTATCCTGTTTTGTCCTATTTTGCTCCCCAGAAGTCATCAGCAATAAATCTTCAAAACTGATGAAGTGACTGGCACCCAACGTTTTTACCCCACCATACGCCAAGAACCGTGTACGAAAAATGGATGTGCCCAGGAGCTACAGGAAAGTAGAAAGACTTGGCCATTTGGAGATGTAAGCCTGCTAAGCCACTTGTAGGTTATTTTACATCCCCCATGAGAGATATAATGCTACAAAGGTATTCCAGTACACTAATACCACTAATACACTAATATCATTCACACTTAGGTGTCAATTTATTAAAAAAAATAATCACTGGATGAATGTCACAAGCATTTGCTCAGCCCTAACAATTTTTCTCCATATTTTGTCTCATCATGATTATTTCCTATGATTATCAGCTCCATCTAGTGGCCATAAAGTCAATATTTTCATGAAATACCTCAGAAGGCAAAATACTGCGGTATGGCCAGTAGATGGATCTGACGATCATGGGAAATAATCATAATAGACAATATATCGAGTTTTGTTACAGCTGCAATAATGCGTGTGACATTTGTCCGCCATTTTTTTTTATAGACACTTTAGGCACACAGGACCTTAAAAAACCGTTCTAAAAAAGTCAGTAGCTTTGTAGTGAGTTTTTCAGCTTTTTTCAGCATTATTGCACTGGCGTTTTTAAGCGTTTTTAGAGTTTTTGTGTTTCAATGGACCAAAAACCTCCAAAAACGTTGGTGAGACGCATTTTTGGGCATTTTTGAGCGTTACAATGTTTTTACAGCTGAAAAACGTCTCTTAGAACCCACTAGTCTTGGGGGTTTTTTTACAGCTCAACAGCCTATGTGTGCATGGACACATAGGATAACATGATGGGGAGTTTATTGACTGTAGGAAAAAACGTCTGCAGCCAAGAGCAGCAGCTGTAAAAACGTCCAATGTGCATGAAACCTTAGGCTGGATTCACACCAGTCCGGTGCGAATTCCAGCCTGTCTGCTGCCGGGAAGGGGCGGAGCCACCGTTCAGCGGCTCCTGTCCGTTTGCACAGCGCAGCAGCTGGGGGGGGAGAGATGGGGGAGGAGCCACAGGCAGGGGAAATATCCCCGTTCAGTGCAGAGTGCATCTCCGTGTTAGATGCGCTCCCATTGAACTCAACGGGCTGGGAATTCGCACCGCATTGCACAGAAAAGGCACACGTTTTTTGTGCAATGCGGAGTGCGAATGCACCTCACATATGTGAACCGGACACATTGAAAACAATGTGTTTTCAAGTGTCCTGCGAATTGGATGCGGTTTAAGCCACATCCAATTCGCATAGGTGTTAATCCCAGCCTTACAGTTTTTCTAAAGCCAATAATTTTTTTTGTTTTAGATAGAGCGGAGAATATGGAAAACCACTGTCAGTTTTTTTATCATCTTTGTTCCTTTGGAGAGCTTTCCCTTCACTTTCTAGCCTGTAGCCAAAACAGTAAGTAAGGAAAATCCCCTTTCAGATAGTTTCCCCCAAGGGGTTGATTTACTAAAGCTGGAGATCTCAGAATCTGGTGTAGCTCTGCATGGTAGCCAATCAGTTTCTAACTTCAGCTTGTTCAATTAAACTTTGACAATAAGGCCCCTTTCACACGGGCGCCTCTGTTTGCCGGACTCTGCTTGCTCAGCGGGGGATCTCTCTGCTGATCCCTGCTGAGCAGGCGGATGACAGGTCCGTGTCCGCTTACTGAGCAGAACGAAGACGGACCCAGTGCCACTCTCCACTATGAGGAGATAGGATGAAAACGGACCGCCTGTCTGTTTTCATCCGATCATAACCGTTCGCCGTGGAAAATAGGACCACCATCCATCTGGATTTTGCAGCCAGGATCGGATCGAATAGCGGCGGATGTCAGAGGACATGTCACCGCTGACATCCGTCGCTCCATAGGGGTGAATGAAAAGTCTGATCGGGTCCGCCTGAAAAACTGATCAGACAGCCCATGTGAAAAGGTCCTGAACCTGGAGAGTGATAGCACTTTCTCAGCTACAGTTACAACAAAATCAAACCAGACAATTTAACTGTTATTTCAATAAGAGTTAAGCCTCGTACACACGGTTTGACGGTCGTATGCAAGCGATCCTACGACCGTTCGTTGTATGCTCATCCGACCGTTAGTACGCGTGATTAGAACAGCCAACGTATGGCGGTCGTACAGCAGAAGTTGGATGAGCAAACTATAAAACTTTGGTTGCACCAACAAGCGGTCATACGACCATTGTATCGTGTGTACAGAGAAGTTGGTCCAACAAGTTGTATTGTGCAAAACACGCATGCTCAGAAGTCAGGAACGGCCGAACGCTAATTACATGCACCTGAACGTTCTCTTTATATGTTCATAACACGTCACTACGTTTGGCTTGGTCGTACGATCGTTTCGTGCATGTCAGTACGGGAGTTACATGATCCAACATATGATTTGGTTAGTTTGGTCGTACGACCGTTGAACCGTGTGTATGAGGCTTTACATTCAAGGCATGCTGTTGTTGATAATTGTCACAGCTGCCAGCGAGCTTATGCAAGCTCTCATGAACCACTTGTCCTCCGGTAGGTTTTACCCCCCTACACCCTTTTTTTGCTATTCAGCACTGGACTACTTTAACTGTAACTGCGCGGTCATGCAACACTGTACTGTACACAAATTACATTTATATAATTTTTTCACACAAATAGAGCTTTCTTTTGCTGGTATTTGATCACCACAGTTTTTTTTTCTCTTGTATAAACAAAAAAAAGACCAATTTTTTTTTTTTACTTTTTCATTTACTTTTTTACTTTCTGCTATAAAACATGTTTAATAAAAAAATAACATAAAAAAAATCAGATTTCTTTCTCATGAATTGAGGCCAAAATGTATTCTGCTACATGTCTTTGGTAAAAAAAATCCCAGTAAGTGTACTGTATATTGAGTGGTTTGCGCTAAAGTTATAGCATCTACAAATGATGGTATATATACTGGAATTTTAATTTATTTTGTTTTTTATATACTAGTAATGATCAGCGACTGGAGCCGTGGCAGTGTGGTGGTCAATCTGACACTAACTGACACTGGGGGGAACTGACACTGACATCACTAGTGACACTAATACAGTGATCACTGCTTCGCATAGGGTGTCAAAAATCCTTGCACCAGCCCTGATCACAGCACAGATGGAGCGGTGGGTGCGCATGCACCACCTACCTGGAATTGCCAGATCATGTACATGTAGGTAATCTGGCATAGAGTGGCCACCCAGTTGCTATATATGTGCAAGAGGTTAAAGCCCTCAATTGTCTGGTGTCATAGAGGATCCCATGTGCAGCTGCACATCTAAACGGAGGCTAGGACGTTGTCAGCTTTGGCTGGAAAGGAGGTTTTAGTTCCACATTCATTGTAGGGACCCTGCCACCTCTCTATCTGAAGCCTGCAGATCGGATAATGAAGGAATTGCACCGCACTGATAAGTCACCATCAAGCTATCTCTTCTTCTGATGTATATGCAGCAGAGCCTGATTGGCTCCAGGTTTTGTCCCTCCAAGTCATAGTGCTCCTGTACAGGGGGTGACGGGAGGCTGATATCAGGAGAGGTTCAGGTATGTATGTTAGTTGTATACAAGATGAACTTTCATTAAATAATGCTTACTATATATACTCTCCAGCCACTTTAATAGGTACACCTGTTCAATTGCTTGGTAACACAAATTGCTAATCAGCCAATCACATGGCAGCAACTCAATGCATTTAGGCATCTAGATGTGGTGAAGACAACTTGTTGAAGATCAAACCGAGCATCAGAATAGGGAAGAAAGGGAATTTAAGTGACTCTGAATGTGGCATGGTTGTTGGTGCCAGACAGGCTGGTCTGAGTGTTTCAAAAACTGCTGATCTACTGGGATTTTCACACACAACCATATCTAGGGCTTACAGAGAATGGTCAAAAAAAGAGAAAGTTGTGTTGTGTGTTGTTTTGTGTGGATGAAAATGCTTTCTTGATGTCAGAGGCCAGAAGAGAATGGGCAGACCAAAGTATGCACAACACATCAAACCTTGGGGTTGAGAGGTGCGATATATATGGAATTGAAGGGTGCACTATGTATGGAATGTGGGGATGAGGGGTACTCTATGTATTGAGTGCAGGGTTGAGGGGTACGCTATGTGTGGAATGCGGGGTTGAGGGGTGCGCTACGTATGGAATGCGGGGTTGAGGGGTGCGCTATGTATGGAATGCGGGGTTGAGGGGTGCGCTACGTATGGAATGTGGGGTTGAGGGGTGCGCTACGTATGGAATGTGGGGTTGAGGGGTGCGCTACGTATGGAATGTGGGGTTGAAGGGTGCGCTATGTATGGAATGCCGGGTTGAGGGGTGCGCTATGTGTGGAATGTGGGATTGAGGGGTGCGCTACGTGTGGAATGTGGGGTTGAGGGGTGCACTAAGTATGGAATGCAGGGTTGAGGGGTGTGCTATGTATGCAATGTGGGGTTGAGGGGTGCGCTACATATGGAATGTGGGGTTGAAGGGTGCGCTATGTATGGAATGTGGGGTTGAGGGGTGCGCTACATATGGACTGCGGGGTTGAGGGGTGCGTTATGTGCAAAGTTCAGGGTTGAGGGGTAAACTTTGTATGGAGTGTAGGGTTGAGGGCTGTGGAGATCCAAGTTCACCTTCCCCCTATGTACAAAGCTCTCCCCCCAAATTCCCGATCAGCACTCACAACCCCTGTCTCCCCCATCCCCCCCTCCAGTGTAGAGCTTTTCTCCCTTCCCAAATCTTCTCCCAGCATCTAGAAAACCTCACAGAGTGCAGATACAGAAGAGCAGCCAAACTCACAGAACGTCCGTGCAGGCTGCTGACTTCACTCGGAGCTTCTGCCTGTTTAGATTCCACGCCCCCTCCTCCCTCCTCGGCTCTCACTCCTCGGTTCTCTTATAGTGATTGATGTGTAGAGCAGAGAGGGATCTGCATGGCTGCCTACAGAGAAACAATGTCACTTGTATATGCAGAAGCAGCACTTCTATATTTACAACTGACAGTAGTGGGCGGCCAACAAGTGGCGGAACTCCGGCGGGCAGCATTGCGGGCTCAATTGGCAGCTGCTTTGGGCCCCCCAACAATGATTGGGCCCTGGGCAGCTGCCCTATTTGCCCTACGTTAAAGGTGGCCCTGCATACAGTACACTGTAATCTGTAAGATTACATTACTGTATCAAATAATTTCACATCCCTTTTGTCCCTAGTGCTTTGCCCAGTGCCCTGCATGCACTTTTATATTATATATGCCATTCTTTCTGCCTGGAAACTTGAGAAAGTCCATGGCATCCAAAAAGTGTCCCTTTACGTCAAAAGCAGTTTTTGCAGCTGTACGGTTTAGGAGATATTCCCACTGCAAGCAGCTACTGACGTCACACCGCATGCACAGTGGTGTCCCGGCGAAGGCCCGGCGCATAGCGCCGCACCTTACTGGAAGGTCCGCCGTGAAGACGGGCTCCCGGTCACATGCACGGGAGTGACGTCTCGCAGCTTCATCCACTCACAGCGACGGAGCCACGAACCTGGAAGGATCCACGGAGGGAAGATGGAAGCTCCCTCTTGAGGGACCGGGCAGACCTTTCGGAGCTTCGTTCTGAGCACATTTAACTCCTTGATTGCCCCCTTAGTTTTAACCCCTTCCCTGCCAATGACATTTATACAGTAATCGGTGGCTATTTTTAGATCTGATCACTGAATAAATGTCATTGGTCCCAAAAAAGTGTCAAAAATGTCCGACATGCCGCCCCAATATCACAGCCCCAATAAAAATCGCAGATCGCCGCCATTACCAGTAAAAAAAAAATAAAAATAATAAAAAAGCCATAAATCAATGTCCATAGTTTGTAGGCGCTCTAACTTTTGCGCAACCCAATCCATATACGCTTATTGCGATTTTTTTACCAAAAATATGTAG
This sequence comes from Glandirana rugosa, assembly GCA_018402905.1. Lineage (NCBI taxonomy): Eukaryota > Metazoa > Chordata > Amphibia > Anura > Ranidae > Glandirana > Glandirana rugosa. Next base: position 523,556 of record BLSH010191992.1, read on the forward strand.
AAGAATATCTATTGACCTAAACTGATGAATAAATTAGTTTTTTTATTTTTTATTTTTGGATATTTATTATAGCAAAAAGTAAAAAAAAATTCTTTTTTCAAAATTGTCAGTCTTTTTTTGTTTATAGCGCAAAAATAAAAACCGCAGAGGTGATCAAATACCTCCAAAACAAAGCTCTATTTGTGGGGAAAAAAGGATGCCAATTTTGTTTGGGTACAACGTCACACGACCGCGCAATTATCATTCAAAGAGTGACAGCACTAGAAATGGAAAATTGGTCTGGGCAGGAGGGGGGTTTAAGTGCCCAGCAAACAAGTGGTTAAACTGGATACACACTATACAATTTTCTTTAGATTTTTTTCCTTTAGATTTACCAAAACCATATAATATGAGGTCAAACCTTAAAGCGGTTGTATCCCCTTAAAAAAAACAAAAAAAAAACGCCTGCAATGCAAAGGCATAATGAGCTAGTATGCAGCATACTAGCTCATTATGAAATACTTACCTCAGAACGAAGCTCCGAGAGGTCCGCCCGGTCCCTCTAGAGGGGGCTTCCATCTTCGCTCTGTGGATCCTTCCAGGTTCGCGACTCCGGCGCTGTGAGTGGTCGAAGCTGCGGGACGCCACTCCCGCGCATGTGACCGGGAGCCAGTCTTCACGGCAGACTTTCCGGCAAGGTCCGGTGCTATGCGTCGGGCCTTCGCCGGGACACCACTGCGAATGCGCCGTGACGTCAGCAGCTGCTTGCAGTGGGAATATCTCCTAAACCGTACAGGTTTAGGAGATATTCATTTTACCTACAGGTAGGCCTTATTATAGGCTTACCTGTAGGTAAAAGGTAAAAATTTGATGATACAACTGCTTTAAGACCCCATACACACTAAACAACTTTTGTTGTCTGATTTCCTTAGATTTACCAAAACCATGTAGCGCAAGGGCCTGCCTGATTGCATACAAGTTGAAACTCGTAAGCCCCGTACACACGGTACAACTGTTGTACAACCAAACGTCCAACTTTGGACCAAGGTGGATGTTGGCTGTTATGTCTCGCGTACTGACATGCACTAAGCGATTGTACAACCAAGCCTAACGTAGCGATGTGTTAAGAGCGTATAACAAGGAAGTTCAGGTGAATGTGATTTGTGAATTAGTAACGTAGGTTTCCCAGGACGGACATTTCTGGGCATTCCTGACTTCTGAGCATGCGTGTTTTGCACAGTACAACTTTGTTGGACCAACTTCTCTGTACACACGGTACAACGGTCGTATGAGAGCTTGTTGTACAACCAAAGTTTTCTAGTCTGCTCATCCAACTTCAGTTGTACAACCATTGTACGACGGTTGTTCTAATCACACGTACTAACAGTCAGATGATCGTACAACAAGCTGGTTGTACAACGGTTGTTGTACAACCATTGTACCGTGTGTATGGGGCTTTAACCACTTCAACCCCGGAAGGATTTCACACTTTAGGACCAGAGAACTTTTTGCGATTCGGCACTGCATCGCTTTAACTGACAATTGCGCGGTCGTGTGACATTGTACCCAAACAAAATGTGCGTCCTTTTTTTTCCCACAAATAGAGCTTTTTTTGGTGGTATTTGATCATCGCTGCGTCATTTCTGATCCCCACTATGAACAAAAAAAGAGCGTAAATTTTGCAAAAAAAACCCAATTTTTCTTACTTTTTGCTAAAATACAAATCCAAAAAAAAAATATATAAAAAAACATTTTTTTTCATCAGTTTTGGCCGATTTATATTCTTCCTCATATTTTTGGTAAAAAAAAATTGCAAACGGCGTTTATTGGTTGGTCTGCGCAAAAGTTGCCGTGTTTACGAATGATGAGAATTAATTTCTGGGGTTTTGATTTTTTTTTTTTTTTAGTAGTAATGGTGGCAATCTGCGATTTTTAGCTGTACTGCGATATTGCGGCGGACATGTCGGACCATTTTGACACTTTTTTGGGACCATTGGCATTTATACAGCTATAAAAATGCACAGATTACTGTCTAAATGCCATTGGCAGTGAAGGGGTTAACCTACAGGGGGCGTACTAAGGGTTAACTGTGTTCCCTGGGCGTGTTCTAACTGTGTGTGGCCTGGCCTGGCTGGGGGAAGGGAGTGATCACGGCTTCCATATACAGGAAGCCTGTGATCACAGCCCTTCCCCCTGTAACAGAACGGAGATCCGTGTTTACATACACAGACCTCCATTCTCTCACTGTGGGGGGGGCTATCGTGGGTAGCCGGCGGCCCTCGAGTCCGCCCTACCAGCTCCCTGCCCCCCCCGAACACAGTGATCACGGTCGCTGTCCTGTGACGCCGTTTCGCGATAACAAACCACCTTGCCGCTGTCACGCTGCGGCGAGTGGTCGGCAAGTGGTTAAGGTTTGACTTCATAGTATATGGTTTTGGTAAATCTGAAGACAAAAATCTACAGAAAAATTGTATAGTGTGTACGAGGCTTAAAGCCTCCTACACACGGGTGGACGGTCGTACGACCGAATGGACCGAATCATATGTTGACTGTTGTATCTCGCATACTGGCATGCAATAAGCGATCGTACGACCAAGCCGAACGTAGTGACGTGTTATGAACGTATAAAGAGAACGTTCAGGTGCATGTAATTAGCGTCCGGTAGTTCCTGACTTCTCAGCATGCGTGTTTTGCACAATACAACTTGTTGTACCGACTGCTCTGTACACACGATACAACGGTCGTACGACCACTTGATGGTACTACCAAAGTTTTCTAGTCTGCTCATACAACTCCTGTTGTACGACCGTCGTACGTCGGCTGTTGTAATCGCGCGTACTAATGGTCGATTTAGCATACAACAGTCGTTCGTATGACCTGTTGTATACGATCGTCGACACGTGTGTACAAGGCTTTAGAGTTTCAATTTGTATGCAATCAGGCAGGCCCTTTCACTACATGGTTTTGGTAAATCTGAAGGAAATCAGACAAATGTTGTATAGTGTGTATGGGGTCTAAACCACCTGCAAGTAGCAAATGGCATATTTTATTAGAGACTGAATCCTAAGAGGAGGCAGGGAGGAGTCAAGTGAGACATGTGCTCTGCTTAGCTCTATTGTGTAGGTATATTGTAGCATTTCACAAAGATGAGCTTAGGAGCAGAGCTGCTATTCGGTTTACTCTATTTGTGCATGACTTGTGGTGAGTACATACAGATTATATACATTAATATCTAGCTATGAATGCTGTCAGAGATACCCAGAGTGTAGAAAATGAGTACATTTCATGTATGTGTAGTTCTTTGTTGTACAGTGTTTGTTTCTTGGGGGCAAGTTCAAAGATTCAGTTGCAAATGTATCTAATGATCACAGTACTGTATAGAAAAATGTAACAAATAATACAGCACACATAAGGAAGATAGGACCGTTTTGTGTTGTTATACAGGATTTTTATAGCGCCGACAGTTTGCGCATAAATAGTAATAAAATAACACAAAATAATAACGCAAGTAATAATACAAAGTAATAACACAAGTAATAATACAAAGTAATAACACAAGCAATAATACAAAGTAATAACACAAGCAATAATACAAAGTAATAACACAAGTAATAATACAAAATAATAACACAAGTAATAATACAAAATAATAACACAAGTAATAATACAAAGTAATAACACAAGTAATAATACAAAGTAATAACACAAGTAATAATACAAAATAATAACACAATTAATAATACAAAATAATAACACAAGTAATAATACAAAGTAATAACACAAGCAATAATACAAAGAAATAACACAAGTAATAATACAAAATAATAAGAGAAGTAATAATACAAAGTAATAACACAAGTAATAATACAAAATAATAAGACAAGTAATAATACAAAATAATAACACAAGTAATAATACAAAGTAATAACACAAGTAATAATACAAAATAATAACACAAGTAATAATACAAAATAATAACACAAGTAATAATACAAAGTAATAACACAAGCAATAATACAAAGAAATAACACAAGTAATAATACAAAATAATAACACAAGTAATAATACAAGTAATAATACAAAATAATAACACAAGTAATAATACAAAGTAATGACACAAGTAATAATACAAAGTAATGACACAAGTAATAATACAAAGTAATAACACAAGTAATAATACAAATAATAACACAAGTAATAATACAAAGTAATAACACAAGTAATAATACAAAATAATAACACAAGTAATAATACAAATAATAACACAAGTAATAATACAAAGTAATAACACAAGTAATAATACAAAGTAATAACTGTACATATATGATGTAAATAAGGAGACAGAAGAGATATTAAGGCTACTTTCACACTGGGGCGGTTTTCAGGCGCTTTTGCGCTAAAAATAGCGCCTGAAAAACAAACCCCCCCATCCACCCCAGTGTAAAAGCCTGAGTGCTTTCACATTGGGGCAGTGCCCTTCCAGGACGTTACAAAAAGTCCTGCAAGCAGCATCTTTGGGGTGGTGCGGTGAGCGGCATTTACACTGCTCCTTCACCGCCCCTGCCATTGAAATCAATAGCAAGCGCTTTCCAAAGCAGCTGCACACCGCCGCGGCACTTTTAACCCCTTTCTAACCATTTTGTGGGGGGTTAAAAGCCCCCCACTACCGCCCGAATAGCTGCGCCAAAGCGGCGCTATAACAGCACTAAAGCGCCGCTAAAACATTGTTTACTCCAACTGATGCCGAGACATTTTCCACTTCCAATGGCCTCAGTCCGGCCCCCCTAAAGTCTGAAGGACGGTAAACTGGCTCTTTGTTTAGAAAGTTTCAAGACCCCTGTCTCTAACCCAACATATTGTATACAGTTTTTCCCAGACAAATACGGCTTTAATTTGATAACAATTTCTGTTACAGATATGTTTACTTGCTATGTTGTTGGGAAAGGATACAAACAAGCAGGGCCGTCTTTAAGGCAGGGCAAAAGGGACAGCTGCCCTGGGCCCTGCTATTGTTGTGTGGCCCAAACCAGCTGCCTCATATTTGCCAACTATCCTGGTGACTCACCTGCAGATCCTATGTTTATATGTAAATAACCAGCATTGATATGTAAATAGCGGCAGCATTCATATGTAAATAGTGACGGCCAGCTGCACTGAAATGTAAACAAAGGTGGCATTCATATGTATATCATGCCCCCCTGAGGTCATAGTCACCATCACCTATACTGGATGCTGCCCACTGGAGAGACAAAGGCATGACTGAAAGTCCACAGCGCATGTCAGCAGATGCGTGAGGGTGTCATTAATAATTGATGGCACTGCTGGGTATTTGCTAAAGGGCAGCACATTTCTGTGGTGTCAGGAAAGCGACTTTGTGCTCCCCAGTCAATGGTGTGCAGGCAGTGAGGAGATGATATGCCGTAACCTCTAGCAACCAATCTGTGGGCAGTAATGATGTGCAGTAACCTCTAGCAACCAATCAGTGTGCACTATTGATGATCTTTAGCAACCAAACAAGCAGAAAGCATGTGCTGTAACCTCTAGCAACTAAGCAGTGAGCCTTAATGTGTGCTGTAACCTCTAGCAACCAGTCAGTAAGCAGTAATGATATGATGTAACCTATGGCAACCAATCGAAATCACTGTTTTGATAAATATTTGCTGTTTATTGTATGTCTCAGAGCAGGTGGAGAGTGAAATTGAAAGGGGGGGGGGCAAGAAAATATTTGCCCAGGGTCCAATCAATATTAAAGCAAACAAGCTGTGATGAAATATGTCTGAAGCAGACTCAGTAGGGTCTATCTGCTAACCAGGAGGCTTAAATAGCTGTTTCTGTTGGACTTTCGTTTTTGGACTGTGACCGTGTCCTGTTCACACCAGAACGGGGTATGGGTAGGGTTGCCGCCTCATCCCTTTAAACCCGAACACATATGAATTACACAGGTTCTGAGACTAATTTAATGCAGATTAGGCATCAAGTGAGTATAATTACCACTTTAACCAGCCACAAAACCTGTATAATTAATATGTGTTCGGTTTTACAGGGATGAGTTGGCAACCCTAGGTAGGAAAACCCGCGCGCGATGTACGTTTCTCGCACCGCTTTCAAAATGCTCTGCAGTTGGTATGGATAATAGGTTAATAACACCCAAACACAGATCGCAAATGCATGCAATCTGGTGGTAGTGCATTTACAAAAGTAGTGCATGCACTACTTTTGGTGTGGTTCAAAATGAATGGGCTTCAAATAGCGGGGATGTGTGTGAATTACACAGGAACGCAAAGTGCGTTCCTGTGCGATTCCTGGTGTGAACCCCTGTGAGGGAATTTCTTTTTTCCGCTGTAACTAGGGTTGCCACATCATCCCTTTAACCCAGGACACATATTAATTACACAGGTTCTGTGGCTGATTAAGGTGGTAATTCAACTAATTTAGTGCCTTATCTGCATTATATTATCCTCAGAACCTGTGTAATTCATATGTGTCCTGGATTAAAGGGATGAAATTGCAACCCTAGCTGTAAACACAGGCAGGTAGTACCTTAAACCTACTTGCTGGTTGGATTAACTCTCAGTGAGCTTTCCAGTTGAAACTTAACCTATACACACACACATATATATATATATATATATATATATATATATATATATTATATTGGCAAAAGTATTGGGACACTCCTCCAAATCATTGGCTTTTATAGCTGGTGGGCCAACTCAATATTGAACCCTATGGACTAAGACTGGGATGCCATTAAAGTGCATGTGTGTGTGTGAAGACAGGCGTCCCAATACTTTAGGCAATACAGTGTGTGTGTGTATATATACATATATGTGTGTGTATCTATATCTATAGCTCTATCTCAGTTCAGGATTGAATGTATTGTTGTTAATCCATATGGAAATTGCAACAACTTCACATATAATGTTCCATATACACAAATACATATGACATTTTCGGGCAAAGTGCTTAACCTCCTTCCTCGGGTAGGAACATTGGTAAGATAACATTGTATACTATATGAAATCCCGGGAAATATCATTGGATTCAGGTGTTCCGATCACCTGCATGACCACAGATATAGAACATAAAGCACCTAGGCATGCAGACTGCTTCTACAAGCAATTGTGAAAGAATGGGTCACTCTCAGGAGCTCTGTGAATTCAAGCGTGGTACCATGATAGATTGCCACTTGTGCAAGAAGTCCATCTGTAAAATTTCCTTGGTACTAAATATTCCACGGTCAACTGTTCGTGGTATTATAAGAAAGTGTAAGTTGCTGGGAACAACAGAAACGAAGCCACGAAGTGGTGGCCACACAGCGGCGGCTGGTCAATAAGGGGCGCTTGGGCGCCACCTCCCTGCCGCTGACAAGAAAAAAAAAGTCAGCCCGGCCCCCTACAGGAGGCGCCGGTATATTGACTTTTCTTTTTTTTTTTCTTTTCTCGGCTCCATGCTGTCTGCTGACAGCAAGTAGTGAGCCAATTGGTCAGTCATTAAACAGGCGCACACACATAGTCTGATTGGCTGCCTGAGCCAGTGACTGACTGGCATTGGATGCTGTGGGTGGGACTGTGGCGGACATGCAGCACTCCGCCGGGTTTCAGTCCCGCCGACTCCCACGCCACAGACCATCCACTCCAAGCTCCAGGCCACTCTCCGCAAGCGCAGCTCTGCACACTCCTGCCTGCCTGCCTATTAGATGGGGTAAGAGCGGGACTTGTCCCGACTTCGGGGGGGTGTCTGCAAAGTACCCCACCTGTGTTACTGGCTGCAATGTACTCCCATCTGTGTTACTGGCTGCAAAGTGCCCCACCTGTGATATTAGCTGCAAAGTACCCCACCTGTGATACTGGCTGCAAAGTACCCCACCTGTGATATTAGCTGCAAAGTACCCCACCTGTGATACTGGCTGCAAAGTACCCCACCTGTGATATTAGCTGCAATGTACCCCACCTGTGATATTAGCTGCAATGTACCCCACCTGTGATATTGGCTGCAATGTACCCCACCTGTGATATTGGCTGCAATGTACCCCACCTGTGATACTGGCTGCAATGTACCCCACCTGTGATATTAGCTGCAATGTACCCCACCTGTGATATTGGCTGCAATGTACCCCACCTGTGATATTGGCTGCAATGTACCCCACCTGTGATATT
>BLSH010192022.1:10110-37456 GCA_018402905.1 Glandirana rugosa
TCCATGAGCCCATGACACTACCCGTCCACTGTCCATGATACCTGTCACCAGCCCATCAGAGTACCAAAGTACCTGTCACCTGCCCATCACAGTACCCGAGTACCTATCACTAGACCATCAGCGTACCAGAGTGCCTGTCCCCTGCCCATCTGAGTATTAGAGTACCTGTCACCAGACCATCAGAGTACCCATGTACCTGAAACCAGCCCATCAGAGTACCTGTCACCTGCCCATCAAAGTACCCGAGTACCTGTCACCAGCCCATAAGAGTACCTGAGTGCCTGTCACCAACCCATCTGAGTACCCGAAGATCTGTCACCAACCCATCAGAGTACCCGAGTACCTGTCACCAACCCATCAAAGTACCAGAGTACCTGTCACCAGCCCATCAGAGTACCAAAGTACCAGTCACCAGCCCATCAGAGTACCCAAGTACCTGTCACCTGCCCATCAGAGTACCCGAGTACCTTTCACCAGACCATCAGCGTAGCAGAGTACCTGTCCCCTGCCCATCTGAGTATCAGAGTACCTGTCACCAGCCCATCAGAGTATTCAAGTTCTTGTCACCAGCCCATCAGAGTACCCAAGTACCTGTCACCAACCCATCAGAGTACCCGAGTACCTGTCTCCTGCCCATCAGAGAACCTGAGTACCTGTCACCAGCCCACGAAAGTACCCGAGTACCTGTCACCTGCCCATTAGAGTACCTGTCACCAGACCATCAGTGTACCCGAGAACCTGTCACCTGCCCATCTGAGTACCCGAGTATCTTTCACCAGCCCATCAGAGTATCCGAGTACCTGTCACCAGCCCATCAGCGTACCCGAGTATCTGTCACCTGGCCTTCAGATTACCCAAGTACCTGTCACCAATGCATCTGAGTAACCGATTACCTATCTGCAGCCCATCAGAGTACCCAAGTACCGTTTACCAGTCCATCAAATTACCCGAGTACCTGTCTCCAGCCCATCAAACTACCCGAGTACCTATCTGCAGCCCATCAGAATACCTGAGTACCTATCTGCAGCCCATGCCTCATAGAATATACCTCGGGTGTTTGCTTTCCAAAATGGGGTCATTTTGTGGGTAATTCCACTGTCCTGGTGCTCCAGGGCCTTCAAAAGTGTGATAGGTCGTTAGGAAATTAGATGTAAAATTTCTGCTCCTAGAATGCCTGATGGTGCCCCCTGCATGTTGGACCCCTCTATGTTGCCAGGGTGTGAAAAAGTCTCACACATGTGGTATCGCCATACTTGGGACGAGTAGCAGAATATATTTTGGGGGGTTATTTTTGCTATATACATGCTATGTGTTCAAAATATCATATATGTTGACCACTTTGTGAAAAAAAAATACGTTTTCATTTTCTTTCCACGTTTTCTGAAGACTTGTGGAAAAAAATGAACTGTACAAAAGACTCATAATGCCTCATAGAATATACGTTGGGATGTTTGCTTTCCAAAATGGGGTCATTTTGTGGGTTATTCTATTGTCCTGGTCCTGCAGGGCCTTCAAAAGTGTAATAGGTGGTTAGGAAATCATATGTGCAATTTATGCTTCTAGAACGCCTGACGGTGCTCCCTGGATGTTGGACCTCTCTATGTGGCCAGGCTGTGTAAAGGTCTCACACATGTGGTATCACCATACTCGGGATGAGTAGCAGAATATATTTTGGGGGGTAATTTTTGCTATGTACATGCTATGTGTTAGAAATATCTTATAAATTGACCACTTTGTGTAAAAATAAAATTTTTCATTTTCTTTCCACGTATTTCAAAGACTGAACCATTCAAAAGACTCATAATGCCTCATAGATTATACGTTGGGGTGTTTTCTTTCCAAAATGGGGTCATTTTGTGGGAAATTCAAAAGTGTAATAGGTCGTTAGGAAATTAGATGTGAAAATTCTGCTTAGAATGCATGACAGTGCTCCCTGCATGTTGGACCTCTCTATGTGGCCAGGCTGTGAAAAAGTCTCACATGTGGTATCGCCATACTTGGGGCGAGTAGCAGAATGTATTTTGGAGTATATTTGGAAGCATGCATATGCTGTGTGTGAGAAATAACTTGTTGTTATGACAATTTTGTGCAAAAAAATATATATAATAATTTCTTAATTTTCCCAAGAATTGTGGGAAAAAAGTACAACTTCAAAAAACTAGCCATGCCTCATACTAAATACCTTGGGATGCCTACTTTTCAAAAAGGGGTCATTTGGGGGCTATTTGTACTTTCCTGACATTTCAGGGCCTCAAGAAATGAGATAGGCCATCAGTGCATCAGGTGTGATCAATTTTCAATGATTGGCACCATAGCTTGTAGACTCTATAACTTTCACACAGACCAAATAATATACACTTATTTGGGTTGTTTTTACCAAAGATAGGTAGCAGTATAGGTTTTGGCCCAAATTTATGAACAAAAATTACTTATTTGCAAAATTTTATCATAGAAACTAAAAAAAAGTGTTTTTTTTTTCAAAATTTTCTCATTTTTCACTTATGTCGCAAAAAATAAAAAACCCAGAGGTGATTAAATACCACCAAAAGAAAGCTCTATTTGTGTGAAAAAAATGATAAAAATTTTGTTTGGGTACAGTGCTGAAAATTGGTCTGAGCAGGAAGGGGGTATAAACGTCCTGTATTGAAGTGGTTAAAGTATTTGTGAACCCAAAAAAAAAAAAAGAGATCCTAGTCCCTTAAAGTGGTTGTCAGCTCGTGACAACCACTTTAACCTACAGGTAAGCCTATAATAAGGCTTACCTGTAGATGCCCTGCATATCTCCTAAACCTGCACGGTTTAGGAGATATACAGTGTACTGCTGTTGCCAACGTCATTCGCCACATGTGCAATGTGCAGTGAAGTAATGGCCTCCATGTCTTTCCTCCACTGTGATCGTGCCGTGACTGGCGGCTCCCGCACGCATGCGTGGGAGTGACGTTACGCGACACTGGCCAGTCACAGAGCTGGAATCGCAGCCCCGGAAGGCTGAAGATGGATGCTGCCAGCACAGGGGACATCACTGGACGTCGCAGGCTTCGTTTGCAGGTAAGTGACACATAATGGGCTACTATGCGATGCAGGGGAATATTGAGGAAGTAAACCCCATCAGGGTTAACTTCCTCTTTAAAGCAGATTGAACAGCACAGTGCTTGTGCTGTGAAATCTGCCCCTCTCTAAACTACGAAAAACCTCCCTGATCCCTCCACTTCCTGTGTTCCCCTCTCTGCTTTGACCATGAAAATCAGGGCTGCTGAGCCCTGACCATCGTTGTCATACGTCCCTTCGTCATCAACAGCCCTGCTCTGCTCTCCTCTCTCCCCCTCACCCCCTGCCTGTCAGCTCCATGTCTGTCTCTGTCCCGGCCCCCCCCCCCATCCCTGCCGCTTTTAGTAAAAATAAAACATGATAACAGCTCACTACCAGCCCCTCTATTAGAGCCTGGCATAGCACACTGTATTAGTCTTTTATAAAGTTGAGGCTTGTACATACCGATTTAGCGCGATCTTCAGGCCAGTCAGGTGACTCTCGACCGGTTTCCAGGGCTACTGCAGGAGGGGTTGAGCGGCCATGTGACCTCCCAGGCTGACATCAGAGGGAGATCTCGGCCCCTCCTGCAGAAGCCATCCATCGGAGCTGTACAGTGGCCACGATTCATGTGACCGGCCTGAAGATCGCTCTAAACAGGTATTTACAAGCCTCATTTTTATAAAAGACTTCTACAGTGTGCTATGCCAGGCTCTAATAGAGGGGCTGACACAGACTTAATAAAATGGGTTAACAAACACTTTAAGGTGGAGATACAGAGTACTTTAACCACTTCACGCAAACCGACGTACCCGTACATTGGTTGGGAGAAGTGGAATTATCGGGGTATAGCCTGTACCTGTGGGGATGGGATATTGATTTACCTTTGATCCTAGAATTGCATTGTATGCAAACAAGACATGGGCATGATCCCTTGTTCCGCGACCTAAAAATGTAATGATGGGACTAGGTGGGGTATATTGGTCAGATTTAACCAGTCTATCTTTTAATGTTCGGCCCTTTCTATATGATAAGGGTGGGCTTTGGAATTCTACAATATTGGGATAATTTTCTCTCAACAATCCTGTGTTTTTTTACATTTTATTAATCTTATTAGAGAATGGATGAAATTGGTATACAAATGGCATTCTACAACGGTTTTTATTAGATCTGTCAGGGATCTTATTTTCTGCTAAGTATTCGTTCTCTATTAACTAATGGGAAAGGATAACCTCTTTTTACAAGTCTTTTCTCCATTTCATTTAGTCTCTCTTCACAGCATTGTGGATCACTAATGATTCTTCTAACTCGTTTCAGCTGGCTTCTAGGGATGGATTTAACTGCTTCCCGACCGCGCGCCGTCTTTTCACGGCGGCAGTCGGGGAGCTGGGCGCGAATCGCCGTAAATATACGGCGATTTGCATTTTGGCCACCAGGGGCGCGCGCGCGCCGCCGGCGGCGCGTGCGCGCACCCGCCGCACTCCTGAGGAGTGTGCCCGCGGCTCGGGCGGACCCGATGTCCGCCGGCGAGCCGCAATGAGCGGCTACAGGGAAAGAAGGGGAACCGCCAATGTAAACACGGCGGTTCCCCGCCCTGTCAGTGGGGCATGAGAGATCTACTGATCCCTGTCACTGGGATCAGTTAGATCTCTCATGCCCATGTTAGCCCAACCCCCCACAGTAAGAACACACCCAGGGAACACAGTTAACCCCTAGCTCCCCCCCCCAGGTTAACCCCTTCACTACCAATGACATTTATACAGTAATCAGTGGACATTTAAATTTCTGATCGCTGAATAAATGTCATTGGTCCCAAAAAAGTGTCAAAAATGTCCGACATGTCCGCTGCAATATCGCAGTACCGCTAAAAATCGCAGATCGCCGCCATTACTAGTAAAAAAAAAATAAATAAATAAAAAAACCCCAGAAATGAATTCTCATCATCCGTAAACGCGGCCACTTTTGCGCAAACCAATCAATAAACGCCGATTGCGATTTTTTTATCGCAAATATGAGGAAGAATATAAATCGGCCAAAAACGGTGAAAAAAAATGTTTTTTTATATTTTTTTTTGGATTTGAATTTTAGCAAAAAGTAAGAAATTTGGGTTTTTTTGCAAAATGGTCGCTCTTCTTTTGTTTATAGCGGCGATCAGAAATGACGCAGAGGCGATCAAATACCACCAAAAGAAAGCTCTATTTGTGGGAAAAAAAGGACGCAAATTTTGTTTGGGTACAACGCCGCACGACCGCGCAATTGTCAGTTAAAGCGACGCAGTGCCGAATCGCAAAAAGTGCTCTGGTCCTAAAGCTGCAAAACCTTCCGGGGCTGTAGTGGTTAAAAACCCCTTGCGGATGAAAGCTATCATAATGTAATAATGGATTACGATCTGTACTTTTAATAAAATAGTCACGATTCTCACAAAGGTATCTAAAAAGGAGATCTCGCTGTAGTTATACAAAATGTTAGATTTCAGTCCTGGTATAAGATCATTTAATTTAAATATTGGTCAAATAACAGAAGGGTTCCAAAGTCGCCATCCCATACAGCAAAGACATCATCCAAAAACCTGAACAATCCTTGACAGTGGTCAGTGAACATTTTATTATTCTAAACGAATGCCGTCTCTATCATATTCATGAATGAATGAATGAATTTGCACATGGGGGTGCAACATTGGAACCCATCGCCACTCCTTTCAGCTGTAAAAAGTGTGGCTGCCAGTGGATCCTTCTCTTTCACAGAAGCGGATGCTTCAAAAATCTTCACTGATACACTGGGATTGAGAGGCACAAACAGCAATAAAAACTGACAGTTGTTCTAATCCCTCTCCACTCTATCCAAAACTAAAAAAAAAAAAAGTTTGGCCTTTAGTTACACTTTAAGGTTAGGGAAAAAAATTAGTGCATTTATTATTTATTCCTTAACCACTTGCCGACCGCTGCGGCGGCAAAGTGATTGTTATCGCAAACCGCCATCACCTGGGGACGAGCAAGCGCCCCCCCCCCCTCCTGGACCGTACCAAGCCGCATGCCCTCAACATGGGGAGTATGGGTGCTTTGGGGCAGGGGGGGCTCTGCGCCCCCCACCCCAAAGCACCTTGTCCCCATGTTTATGGGGACAAGAGCCTCTTCCCGACAACCCTGGCCGTTGGTTGTTGGGGTCTGGGGCTTATCAGAATCTGGAAGCCCCCTTTAATAAGGGGGGCCCCCAGATGCCAGGCCCCCACCCTATGTAAATGAGTATGGGGTACATCGTACCCCTACTCATTTACCTGGGGGTAAAAAAGTGTACAAAAAAAAACACTACTCAGCTTTTTAAAATATTTTATTAAATCCGCTCCGGCATCTACTCCCCTCTCTTCTCCATCGTCTTCTTTCTTCGGCTCTTTTGAGGGGTCTTCTTGTGTCACGGGGGGGTGGGGAGCGGGTAGGGTGGACTCCATCTCCGCCGGCTACCCGCGATGGCTCCCCCGCAGTGAGAGAACAGAGGTCCGTGTATGTGAACCTGTATATGGAAGCCATGATCACTCCCCTCCCCTTGCCAGCCCAGCCCCCATACAGTTAGAACACACTGAGGGAACACAGTTAACCCTTAGAGTGCCCCCTCCAGGTTAACCCCTTCACTGCCAGTGACATTTATACAGTAATCAATATACAGTAATCATTTTCATAGTACTGATCGCTGTATAAATGCCAATGGTCCCAAAAAAGTGTCAAAATGGTCCGACATGTCCACTGCAATATCACAGTACCTCTAAAAATCGCAGATCACCGCCATTACTAGTAAAATATAAAAATCTCAGAAATGAATTCTCATGGTTCCTATATGCGGCAACTTTTGCGCAAACCAATCAATAAATGCAGATTGCGATTTTAATTTACCAAAAATATGAGGAAGAATATAAATTGGCCAAAACGATGAAAAAAATGTTTTTTATATATTTTTTTTGGATTTGTATTTTAGCAAAAAGTAAGAAAAATAGTTTTTTTTTTCAAATTTGGCACATTTTTTTATTTATAACGGTGATCAGAAATGACGCAGAGGTGATCAAATACTACCAAAAGAAAGCTATATTTGTGGGGGGAAAAGGACGCAAATTTCGTTTGGGTACAACGTTGCACGACCGCGCAATTGTCAATTAAAGCAAAGCAGTGCCGTATCGCAAAAAGTGCTCTGGTCCTAAAGGGGGAAATCCTTCCGGGGCTGAAATGGTTAAAGTGGAATTTTGGGCTGTCCCTAACTAGTCTTAAAACCTCCACCCTCCTAACACCTATTCTGTCTAACATGTGTTAGAAAGATCTGTATACTTATCTTAATTTAAGAGGCTAAAAAGAAAACCTATGTGGCTCACGGCCAAAGTTAAAAAAGTGATAAATGATAAGAAAAGAGCATTTAAAAAATATAAAAATGAGGGAACACTATCATCTTTTAAATGTTACAAAGAATATAACAGAATATGTAAAAAGGAAATCAAGGATGCAAAAATTCACAACAAACGACAGATTGCAAAAGATAGTAAGACAAACCCCAAAAAATTCTTCAAATATATTACCGGTAATAGTAAAAAGGTCAGGTCTGAGCATGTAGGCCCTTTACAAAATAATCTAGAGTGCGTAACTGGGGACAAAGAGAAGGCAAACGTATTAAATACTTTCTTCAGCTCTGTGTATACAAAGGAGCATGGGGGAGCTCATGTCCACGTCGGGGTTGGTAGTGACACAGCCCCAAATGATCCACAATGGCTCAAAAGTGAAATGGTCCAGAAGTATTTAGACAGAATAAAGGTAGATAAAGCACTTGGACCAGATGGCATCCATCCACGGATCCTAAAGGAATTGAGCTCTGTCATTTCAAAGCCATTGTATCTCATTTTTAGGGACTCCTTAATGACTGGAATAGTACCACTGGATTGGCGTAGGGCCAATGTGGTGCCCATATTTAAAAAGGGACCAAAGTCTTTACCAAGTAACTATAGACCTGTTATTTTAACTTCTATAGCTGGGAAGATACTGGAGAGTTTAATAAAAGACCACATAGATGAGTTCTTGTTGGATAAAAATATTTTAAGCAACAGACAGCATGGATTCATGAAAGACAGAAGTTGTCAAACAAACCTGATTTCTTTTTATGAGGAGGTAAGTAAAACCTTAGACAGAGGGGTGGCTGTGGACATGGTATACTTGGATTTTGCAAAAGCGTTTGACACCGTTCCCCACACACGGCTAATGTGTAAGGTAAAGTCTACAGGCTTGGAAAGATCAGTTTGTAAATGGATAGAAAGCTGGCTAAAAGACCGAATTCAGAGAGTAGTGGTTAATGATTCTTATTCTGAATGGTCTAAGGTTATCAGTGGTGTACCCCAAGGTTCAGTGTTGGGACCCTTACTTTTCAATATATTTATAAATGATATAGGGTCTGGGATTAAAAGTACCATTTCAGTGTTTGCAGATGACACCAAGCTATGCAGTGGAATAACGTCCTTGCAGGATGTCTCCAACTTACAAGCCGACCTCAATGCACTGTCTAATTGGGCGACTATGTGGCAAATGAGGTTTAGGCCTCATACACACGGGCGTTTTGTAATGCCACGTTTTTGGGCGTTTTTTGCTGCTCTCCATGTTATTCAATGGCCCTCTAAAACGCTGACGTTTTTGAGCAGTAGAGGGCGTCGGTGTTAGTGAGCTGTAGCTAGAACGCGGGACCAGTGCGTTCTGAAGCTGCAGCGTCATGGCGTTTTTGACGCCGAGGCAGCAAAATGCTCAATAACGTTGCTTAACGTTGTATACACAGCGTTAAGCCTCGTCAGGCATTCTATTCCAAATCAATGGTTCCCTATGGGAGCCCATTGATTTGAATAGAAGCCGCACCACAAGTCGGATCACAGTAATCCGACTTGCGGCGCGACTTGTGTGCTAGGTGTATTAAAGGAGAACCCCTGCAAAAAATTTGCGTGGTGTTCCCCCCCAGAGCATACCTGGCATGGATTTTAAGAGGAGCCCCCACGCCCAAAAAACGGCGTAGGGTCTCCCCCAAGATCCATACCAGACCCTTATCCGAGCACGCAGCCTGGCAAGCCAGGAAAGGGGGTGGGGATGAGCAAGCGCCCCCCCCTCCTGAACCGTACCAGGCCGCATGCCCTCAACATGGGGAGTATGGGGGCTTTGAGGCAGGGGGGGCTCTGCGCCCCCCACCCCAAAGCACCTTGTCCCCATGTTGATGGGGACAAGAGCCTCTTCCCGACAACCCTGGCCGTTGGTTGTCGGGGTATGCGGGCGGGGGCTTATCGGAATCTGGAAGCCCCCTTTAATAAGGGGGGCCCCCAGATGCCGGGCCCCCACCCTATGTAAATGAGTATGGGGTACATCGTACCCCTACCCATTTACCTGGGGGGGGAAAAAAGTGTACAAAAAAAAACCACTACACAGCTTTTTAAAATATTTTATTAAATCCGCTCCGGCATCTTCTCCCCTCTCTTCTCCATCGTCTTCTTTCTTCGGCTCTTTTGCGGGGTCTTCTGTCTTCTGAGGGGTCTTCTGCGGGTCTTCTGCTCTTTTGCCGCTGTCTCCCCGGCTAGCTTCTCCCGCCGCTGCTGCTTCTTCTTCTCTCCTAGAGATGTTGACTCGTCGCTCTCTTCCACTCGAATGGCGGGTCCGTGCTGCGCGGTTGCCTTATATTGGCATGGGGCGGAGCCACACGATAACGTCATCACGAGCCCCACCCTCGTTATGTCACATCCTGGGGCGGGGCTGTGATGTGATGCCCCGCCCCAGAATGTGACATCATGAGGGTGGGGCTCGTGATGATGTCATCGTGTGGCTCCGCCCCTTGCCAATATAAGGCAACCGCGCAGCACTGACCCGCCATTCGAGTGGAAGAGAGCGACGAGTCAACATCTCTAGGAGAGAAGAAGAAGAAGAAGCAGAGGCGGGAGAGGCTAGCCGGGGAGACAGCGGCAAAAGAGCAAAAGAGCAGAAGACCCCTCAGAAGACAGAAGACCCCGCAAAAGAGCCGAAGAAAGAAGACGATGGAGAAGAGAGGGGAGAAGATGCCGGAGCTGATTTAATAAAATATTTTAAAAAGCTGTGTAGTGTTTTTTTTGTACACTTTTTCCCCCTGGTAAATGGGTAGGGGTACGATGTACCCCATACTCATTTACATAGGGTGGGGGCCCGGCATCTGGGGGCCCCCTTATTAAAGGGGGCTTCCAGATTCTGATAAGCTCCCGCCCGCAGACCCCGACAACCAACGGCCAGGGTTGTCAAGAAGAGGCTCTTGTCCCCATCAACATGGAGACAAGGTGCTTTGGGGTGGGGGGCGCAGAGCCCACCCTGCCCCAAAGCACTCATACTCCCCATGTTGAGGGCATGCGGCCCGGTACGGTCCAGGGGGGGCGCTTGCTCGTCCCCACCCCCTTTTCTGGCCTGCCAGGCTGCGTGCTCGGATAAGGGTCTGGTATGGATCATGGGGGGGACCCTACGCCGTTTTTTCGGCGTGGGGGCTCCTCTTAAAATCCATGCCAGATCGAAGAGCCTGGTATGCTCTGGGGGGGAACCCCACGCAAATTTTTTGCGGGGGTTCCCCTTTAATACTCCTAGCACACAAGTCGCGCCGCAAGTTGGATCACTGTGATCCGACTTGTGGTGCGGCTTCTATTCAAATCAATGGGCTCCCATAGGGAACCATTGATTTTGAATAGAGGCCAAAAATGCCGCTGAAAGCCAGCGTTAAAAAACGTGCATTGACGTCAATGCAAAACGCCGGGTAAAACGGCGATTTTTTACCTGACGTCAGGCCCGGCGTTTTGCTTATTTTTTTGCAGACGCCCGTGTGTATGAGGCCTAAATGTTGATAAATGTAAAGTTATGCACTTGGGGGCTAAGAATATGCATGCATCGTACATACTAGGGGGAGTACAACTGGGGGAATCCATAGTGGAGAAGGATCTGGGGGTTTTGGTAGATCATAAGCTTAATAATGGCATGCAATGCCAAGCTGCGGTTTCCAAAGCAAGCAAAATCCTTTCTTGTATTAAGAGAGGTATGGACTCCAGAGATGGACATTATTTTGCCCCTGTACAAATCATTAGTAAGACCTCATCTGGAATATGCAGTTCAGTTTTGGGCACCAGTTCTCAAAAAGGATATCGGGAAACAGGAGAAAGTGCAGAGAAGGGCAACCAAACTAATAAGAGGCATGGAGGAGCTCAGCTATGAGGAAAGATTAGAGGATCTGAATTTATTCTCTCTTGAGAAGAGGGGATTAAGGGGGGATATAATCAACATGTACAAGTGTATAAGTGGTCCATATAGTGAACTTGGTGTTGAGTTATTTACTTTAAGGTCATCACAAAGGACAAGGGGGCACTCTTTACGTCTAGAGGAAAAAAGATTTCATCTACAAATACGGAAAGGTTTCTTCACAGTAAGAGCTGTGAAAATGTGGAATAGACTCCCTCCAGAGGTGGTTTTGGCCAGCACGGTTGATTGCTTTAAAAAAGGCCTGGATTCTTTCCTTCATCTTTAAGTGGCATTGTGGCCAATCTTTTTTTTTGTTTAGATTTTTTTTATTAGTATTAATAGTATTTTCAAACAGTAACAAAGATGTGACTATAATACAACCACAGCCAATTAGCCAAGGAAAAATTAGTTCACAATGCATACAGCATGACTTTTAAGATATCAAGTAACATAAATTTTTAATCACGTCCATACCTGTATTATGCCATACCGTTATACAAGTTTAAAGTTGGTGGTGGTGAGGACTGCCCTCTCAGTCTTACAACGACCGTATTCCCTGGGTCTCCCCCCGGGGCACCCCACAGGGACCAAGACTGTGTCCCGGGAAGGAACTCCAAGCAAGGGGAGCAGCCACACTCCACCAGCTGTTACAACACTTTTATAGTATACTTTATTTTCCCTTTCAATACAGTATAGTTACCAAAAAAAGATCAACTTTCCTTTCTCAGTCCAGACACAGAATTAATTTTACATCTTTCTCTTTACCCTCTCTTCTCCCCCTCCCCTCCCCCCTCCCCCCCACCCCCCCCCCCCCCCGGGTTGTATCTCTCATCCTCTTCTATTACCACTCCCTAACCAACTTCTTCCTTCTTTATTTATCAAGTGCCTCCCTAAATCGTAAACCCCCCCGCTCCACCCATCTACCCCATACCTTTTCAAATACCTTACTCTTTTCCCTCCCAAGATATACCATCCTCTCTCTCACAATTGATCTATTCACCCTCTCACGCCAACTCTCCATTGATGGGGGATTAATATCCTTCCATTTTGAAGTAATTTGTTTCCTTGCCTGATAGAGGCATTTCTCTATTGCCAGCCTCCTCTGGCCCATCTCCCCCCCTCCTTCCAGGTGACCCAGGATACACAAGACCGGGTTCCCGACCAACGCCAGCCCAAAGACCTGGTTGATCTCCACAAGAACCTCGCTCCAGTACCTGTGCAGCCTGGGACACCTCCACATCATGTGAATCAGATCGCCGGTCGCCCCCCTGCATCTGGTGCATAGATTGTCCCGGCGCCTTCCAAATTGATATAACTTCTTGGGGGTACAAAAGGTCCTATGGAGAATGTTAAGCTGAGTCCAATTTTGTGGCGAAGAGAAGGACAATCTACTCGGCAGGGCCAGAATATTCTTCCATTGGTTGTCCGATAGCTCCCCCACATCCACCTCCCACTTCCCTTTTATCTGGTCCATTTGATCCATCCCTTTTACTTCTGGTCTCAACCTCTGATATATATCCGAAATTAGTCCTCTTTGAACGGGAGCGTACAGGATCTTCTTAAGAAAGGGGATCTCGCACCACCCTGGGCCCCCCTCTTCTCTAAACTGTGCTGAGATAGCGTGCCTCAACTGCAGATACTGAAAAAAAATTTTATTCAATATACCAAATTCCTCCCTCAGTTCTTGGAACGACTTCAAGTTGTCCCCACTGTATAACTGCTTCAATTCAGCCAGTTCCGGGAGTCTCTTATTGTCCCACAGTGGTACAAACTTGCTAAACCCCTGGTATTTCAATATCGACTTGACCGTCAGCCAAACCTTTAGTATTAACGTTCCCACTGGGCATTGGTTTAGAGCCCCCACTGACTCCAATGCAGCCAACCACGATGAATGAGGGGTACAGGCCTTAAGAGGACGCAGGCTATAATTTACACCAGATGTACTCAGTTCTCCCCCCCTAGTTGTTGCAATTGGGCTGCCAAGAAGTATACCCATGGGTGTGGGACTCCCAGGCCTCCTTTATCTTTAGGGAGCTGCAAAAACTGCAGCCCAATCCTGGCTCGCTTACCCTTCCATATCAACTCTCTAAAGAGTCTTTCTATCCTCCTGAACCACATCCCCAGGATCCATATAGGGGCATTATGTAAAACATATAGCAGCTGTGGGAGCCAAATCATTTTCATTAAATTGCTACGTCCCGTCACCGTTAAGGGGAGGCACCTCCAGCTGTTTAACTTCAACCTAAACTTTTTCAGTAGGGGTTCCAAGTTCCTTGTTATATAATGCTTAGGGTTAATTGATATATTTATACCCAAATATTTGAAGGAGGTTACTGTCTGCAGAGAGGCCATGCCCTCTGGCAGATTTTCAATTAACCCATCTAGCGGGAGAAGAGCAGATTTACCCCAGTTAACTGTCAGGCCTGACCAGCTTCCAAATTCTTCCACCAACTTTGCTACTGCAGCCAGTGAGCGACCCGTATCTCCTAAGTAAACGAGGATATTGTCTGCGAACAACGATACCTTCTCCTCTTCTAGCCCTCTTCTGAATCCCCGTATTTCCTGCGTTCCTCTTACTGCTATTGCCAAGGGCTCGACTGCCAGGGCAAACAACAAGGGGGACAGCGGGCACCCCTGTCTTGTCCCCCTTGTTAATGAAAAGTATCCTGACACCCTCTGGGCTATCTTTATTCTTGCCTTAGGGTTCTGGTATAGAAGACCTATCCATTTCAAAAACGCTGGACCAATATTGAACGCCGTCAAGGCCTCCCAAAGATACCTCCACTCCAAACTATCGAAGGCCTTGACGGCATCCAAAGACAATATCGCCCTCGAGCCAGGCTCCTCTGAAGGAACCTGTAAGTTCAAGAACAGTCTCCTGATGTTCAAGGCTGTAGACCTCCCAGGAATAAACCCACATTGGTCCAAATGAACCACTTTGTGTATCACCCTGCTAAGTCTTTTTGCCAACACCTTAGCCAACAATTTCACATTCGTACACAACAAGGAGATGGGTCTATAAGATGCTGGTTGCCGTGGGTCTTTCCCCTCCTTGGAGATAAGGATTATAGTGGCCTCTGTCATAGATATCGGTATTGTTCCCCTTCTTGCCGCATCATTGAGAGTTGCCAACAACTCCGGAAGCAACACCCCAGCATATTCCGAATATATTTCATTTGGTAGTCCATCCGGACCCGGGGCTTTATGCCTGGGGGCCTCAAATACCACCTCCTCCAACTCTTTCAGAGTTATTGGCGCCTCCAATAATGTTCTATCCTCTTCCGTCAACTTTGGTATATTTAGTTTCCCAATGAACTCCTGTAGTTCTCTGTCCTTATTGCCCACTTTTGAACTGTAGAGATCGGCATAGTACTCCTTGAAGATATTTAATACTTTCGCCGGGCACCTGGTGGTCCCCCCCCCCCCGGGGCTTCCACAGGACCGATATTAGTCATCCGTCCCTCCTGGGACCTCTCTAGGAAGGTCAACATGTGTCCGGCAGATTCCCCTTCCTCGTACCGTGCTTGTCCTAAAAAAAATCTTTCAGTCTCTGCCTTTCTTAGGGACACCATCCGATAAATTCCCCGGGATTCATCCCAGTTAGCCAGATTCTCTAGCGTGGGGTCCTCCACATACACCCTCTCAGCTTCCTTTACCCTATTCATTACCTCCCATTCCCATTTCGCACTCAACTTTTTTTTTTTGGAGATTTGGTGTATCAAAAGCCCCCTCAAAAAGGCCTTAAGGGTATCCCATATCAGGCCCTGACTGGCCATACCTCTATTCAATTGCAGGAACTCCTGCAATTTGGCTATTATATGGTCCTTCGGGGCTATTAGTTTTAGCCATACTGGGTTAAACCGCCAATCCCTGTCATGGGGACCCGCACCCATCTCTACCGTCACGACCACTGGTGAGTGGTCTGAAAGGCCTCTCGCCTCATATCCAATTTCCACCACCCTTGCAAACGGTTCATCATTCCCCAGGGCCAAGTCTATCCTTGAAAGGGAGGAGTGGGCACCCGAATGGCAAGAGAAGGCGCGAACCCCCGGATGGTGCTCCCGCCAAATATCCCTTAGGCCAGTTTCCTTCAATATCTCATATAATGAGTTCCATGCAGGGGGTCCACTCCCTCCTCTCAGAGGCCATCTGTCCATCTGGGTATTCATGACCATATTGAAATCCCCCAACCACAATGCTGGAATACCAGTCTTATCCGCCATAAACCCCAATAGGCAACCAATGATGTCTAATCTAAAAGGTGGGGGGATATACACCCCTACCAAGACGATCGGAAGCTCTGCCAGCCTACAATACAAAAAAACATATCTCCCCTCCCCGTCCAGCTTTACCTGGATACATTCAAATCCCACTGAGACATGAATTAATATACTCGTTCCTCTAGAGTATGAAGTGTACGAGGAGTGGAATTGGTGTGGAAATCCCCTAATTTTTAAACGGTCAATTGAGTCCCCCATTAAATGTGTCTCTTGTAAACATAGCACTTTTATCCCCAGTGTTGCAACCGTTTTAAACAAAGCCGTCTTTGTGACCAAGTTACTCACTCCCCTTGCATTCCACTACCCCAGGGATATGCAATTAGCGGACCTCCAGATGTTGCAGAACTACAAGTCCCATGAGGCATAGCAAGACTCTGACAACCACAAGCATGCAGAGGCATGATGGGACTTGTAGTTTTGCAACAGCTGGAGGTCCGCTAATTGCTTATCCCTGCACTACCCAAATGTCACCAGCCTACCCATTGTGCCAAAAAGGAAAAAAGAGAAAAAAAATCAGAGGACTCGGCCATGGAACGCAGAGGGGCGGAGGGGGGACCCCACAAAGGGAGCCTCCCCCTCCCCCCCGTCCCACCCGTCTCCCTCACCTCCTCCCTTGGGGTGCTAACCAAATTATATTCACGTTTATACATTCTTCCTACCAACCCAGCTAACTCCCCCCCCCCCATTCCCTCCCCCCTCCCCCCCGACCCCTTGTGGGGGTTTTTCTTGTGACTTCGGTGATTTTCTAGTGCAGAATAACCATAAATATAACCTTTATAATTTTTACTGTGCCTATACCTTGGCACATTCCTACTACCCCTTTTGCACACTATTACCGGTGCCATTCCCTTCTTGTGCTCGTGCTTCCTGTACTCAAAAAAATATTTTTCCCTATATAATCATTCAACCATCTATACCTCTTTCATATTATTACAGTGCCATCATGACAAATTATATTATACCTTTTTACCATGTACCCTTAATCTAGTCAACCCTAAGCCTTGCTCCCACACTGTTATAACAATTTATAATATACTTTTTTACCTTATATATGATTCCTTCCCTCTCTCCCCCTCCCACCAATAACCTAATCAGCCCCCAAGACCGGCTTCAACTCATGGCAAGTTATGCGTAGATTGCTCACATTTCTCTAACCAAGACACGGCTGCATCCGGGGTGTCGAAAAAATGGACCTCCCCTTTATATGCGACCCGAAGGCGAGCTAAGTAGAACATGGCGTATTGGATGTTTAATTGTCGCAGCCTTGCCTTGATATCCGAGAAACTGAGTCGCTTTTTCTGAACTTCTGCAACGAAGTCCGGAAAAAACAGGATTTTATTCCCATTGTACATTACAGATTTCAGTTCTCTTGCCCTTCTAAGGACAATTTCTCTCTATCCCTAAAACATAGCAGTCTCATAATGACCGTTCTTGGAGCTCCTCCTGCAAGAGCCCCCCTTGTTGGTATCCTATGAGCTCTTTCAATAACAAAATGAGAGGAAAAATTTTCTTGACCCAAAGTGTCCCCTAGCCATTTCTCCAGGAAAACTCTGATGTCCCTCCTCTCAGATTTTTCTGGAAGTCCCAAAATCCGAACATTGTTTCTTCTTTCCCTATTTTCAAATTCCTCCAGTCTCTCATTCTGCCTGGAGACTGTCTTTTATAACCTCTCTACATCCTTCTTTAGAGGGGACTGGGCGTCCTCAATATTTCCCACTCTCTCTTTCAATTCCATGGTCGGCTCCCGGGTTTTCTGAAGATCGTGTCTTACTATCAGCATGTCCTCCTTTATGCCCTTTGTTTGGTACATTAGCTCTACTAAGGAAGCCTTGCAGGTGTTTATTGCAGACAGTATTTCTTTCAAAGATGGCTCCTCTGCTGTTGACCCCTCCAAACTTGACATGCCCTGCATTACCGGCAAGCTTATCTGCCCCCCAGTCCCTTTATGATCTTTACCCTTGGACTGAGCACTAGTCCCCTTAAGAGATCCAACTGGTGACATAGACACCTTAGCCTGTTGCATTTTCCCACTAGCCTGGGAGGGCTGGGAGGTTCCATGTGCAAATTTCTCTTTACTTTTATCTTTATGGGTTTTCTGATTTAGATCCACCCCGGCTTCCTGTAACATCGAGGCGTCCCCCTTCTTTTTTGCCATGGTTCCCGCTCTGGTATACATATCTATACTGCTCTTATTCCACTTTCCTTGCAAGGTCCAATGAGACCCACCTTCCCCACGGGTAACTCGTGTGAAGTAGCCGGTCAAAAAAAACCCAAAAAAAACCCCACCAAACTGTTATGTCCCAATATAGATGCTGGTGCAGCTAATATTAAAAACATTCACATCACATGTAAGGTACAGCGGGCAGATAAATATTCCGGGTTAAACTCCACTTGTATGTATCCAATATTAACCCTGCGTAGCAATCCTTTGAATTTTAGTCTTTCCGCATCAGGGATGGATAATAGGGATGGATAATAGATAATATCAGATTCATCCAGCCAAAACTATGGTGAATAGCGGCTGGAGCGTCTTTCACAACTCCAATTTATACCCAGGGGGTGTCACTAACCTTTGGGGGGGAGAAGGAGGAGCGGGAATACCGCACACTCACTTCCCTTCTCACCCGCCCCTGGAGCCCTCCGGCTGTCTCTCCGACACCAAAATGTGTTACGCTGACACACTTTCAGCTCTTGGCTTCAATATCGGGTCCCTAGACCCAAGGCCACTCACTCTTTTCTTCACCTCCTGAAGCGCGGAGGCCTTGTGCCGCGGTCAGCATCCACCAATGTCCCGGATCTCACCACGGGTCGCAGGGCCAGCCGGTACAATCAGAGCCAGAGGAAGCGGTCAGACACCGGGCAGGCTCCACACATCCAGCTCTGCCCGCTCACTAACACGCTCCCCCAGACGGGTCAAGGTCCCAAGTCAAGCCCGCTCCAGGATCACAGGATCACACAGGATCACACGCAATACGGCATAGAGCATGGAGCACAGGCTGCACGAGCTCACACGCCCTCTCACGTCAGCATCCGGCTTCCTGTCACCCTGGATTCTTTCCTTAATGTAAATAATATAACTGGGTACTAACATTTTTAGGTAAAGTTGATCCAGGGTGAATCCGATTGCCTCTCGGGGAATCAGGAAGGAATTTTTTCACCCGTTATAGCAAATTGGATCACGTTTTGCTGGGGTTTTTTGCCTTCCTCTGGATCAACTGTGGGTGAAGGATTGTATATGGGATTATTTGGGTATGTATGTATATGTCTATGTATATATATATATAAAAAAAATTTTTTTGTTGGTTGAGCTGGATGGACTTGTGTCTTTTTTTCAACCTGAGTAACTATGTAACTATACTTACCTATTTGCAGCCCGCACAAGTCTGGTCACTTGATGCAGCTCCCCTGTGTTGATCAGCAGCCCCTGCAGGGGAGTGGAGGGAGCACCGACAATGGATGGCCCATAATAAGCCTATAGCCCTTTTCACACGAGACGGATTCTGTTTTGATCAGCAGGGGGACCTGTCTTGATCGCCCACTGATCAGAGCACAGCAGGTGGATGACAGGTCCGTGTCAGCTCAGTTTCTGTGGAGCAGACACAGACAAAGCCACTTCTGGTCTATGGGCAGCTGGATGTAAATAGACAGCACAGTCCTTTTACCCGACTGCCCTCCAATCCACCTAGACATTGAGTACAGATCCACTCCCATTTTTTTTAGCGGACCAGATGGGATCAGAGGTAGGCAGGTGTAAACGTTTACATCCGCCTGTCCATGGGGGTAAATGTAAATTGAACGTTTGATCAGGTCTGCTTTAAAAAAATTACAGGCGGACCTGATCAGGTCCCTTGTGGGAATGGAGCCTATGAGTTTTGCCACTGCTCCCAGGCATAACCAGATGTTGAGCATTCTTTCTTTTCCCTGCAGGTGACACTGGCTGACACGGGGGAGATCATGTGACCAGAGCAGCCTGAATAGGTAAGTATACGGCTCTCTTTCTTACACTGGTTAGTCAGAATAGGTGTTAGGAGGGGGGAGGGAGCATTTTTAAAGTGTTATTAAACCCAGTAATATGAAAAAAAGTTAATCTACCCCCCCACAGCTAATAAATCTTTTTACATTAAAATACTGCCACTGTATACCTTTTTGGCTGATCTGTATACCACGGTCACATGATAAACTGCAGGATCTGCCCAGTGCTGAGTGTTCAGGTAAGAGGAGATTTCCATTATAGCCTGTATACACGCCCACATGTGTGATGTCAATATCAGGTGACCTGACTAGCTCTGAGAACAAAGAAAAGTTCTCTCCAGCAATAGAGACCAAACTGAGCATGTGCAGCTATTGTGACTTCAATAGACATCTGTGCATGAAGCTACACATATCTATCAAATTAGCCATGGTCCACACTTGTGTGATCCCAGAGATCGCATGTGATTCGCACTCGCTCACATGCGATCTCTGAGCAATGCGAGTTCAGCCATACAGTGGTATGGCTGAAATCACATTAGATTTGCACAAAAAAAAGGTGCAGGGACATTTTTTTCCCCGCAGTGGAATCGCATTGCATGGGTGTTCTCACCCATGCGATCCGATTCATGTGCAAGTTCACAGTTCGCACTGCGATCTGTGAACAAAACTGGGAGTGTCATTAACTTTGTAATGACACCCGCAGCGGTTCACAGAAAGCAGTGTGAACTGCCTGCGGGAAGAATGCAATGCGCCGATTCCAGCATCGCACATATATGAACCAGGGCTCAGACCCGAAAATGTGGCTTTGAAATAATTTGAGTTAGACGATTTCAAAGCCACGTTCAATGTAAATGACGGCTAACAGTAGATTTAGACATGTGTCTAAGGCTTCATGTACACTGCTGCTGGTAAACAGACGTTTAGGAGCAGTTGGGCTTTTTTTCAGCTGCCCCTGAACTCTCCACTATGTTATCTTATCAGTACATGTACATAGGGTTGTTCATAGTAGTTTCCAGGCAGTTGAGTTGAGAAGCTTTTTTTGGAACGCAAAAAAATGCATTCAGGATGGATGTTCAGAGGCATTTAAAATGGCAAATGGCTATAACAGCTTGTAAACGCGCCTAAACGTGGTAATTCGCGTTTAGCAGCGCTTGTCGTTAAAAAAAAACAACACGCTTCTAGACGCGAACGCCGCATGTAAAACGTGGCTAAACGGCTGTTTTTAAGCGTTGGTTTCTAGCTGTCAAAAAATCGTTCAGGAGAGGTTGAAAAAGCATCCATTAAGCCTAAATCTCCCTTGCTTCTGAAGCCCAATCCGCATTCAGATCACGTTCCATAAGCTACGGAGAGGTGGTGTGGAAGAGGTCTCTCCTTGTTGCCTGTTTTAATCCCATTTTTTCGACAAACATTTACATGAATGTGTAACGATGACCACAAGTGGGGTGAGTTTTGCCAGGGGCAGAAGCGTCAGGCTGCAGTATGCAAATACCCCATCTCCTGCCTATTACAGCTTAAAGCGGAGTTCCACCCAAAAGTGGAACTTCCGCTTTAAAGGAAGGTGACCCACTGACATGCTACAATTGGCATGTCATTTTTTTTGGGGGGGTGGGGGGCGTTTTCACAGGGTCCCAGGTCCACTTCCTCTCCTAGAGTGGTGGAGCAGGAAGGAAGTTCACCCCCCCCCCTCTCTGCAATCTTCTGGAACACGTCACAAGTTCCAGAAGATACGCCGGCCATTCAAAAGGCGCATCGCGACTCGTGCATGCGCAGTGCACGCCCGGCTTTGAAGCCAAAGCAAGGTGACCACACTTGTGATGCTGGCGCCACAGGGGGGAGGGGAGAGAAGAGCGAGCCCTCGGGCGACCGCATCGCTGGAGCCTGTTAAAAGTCAGCAGCTATACTTTTTGTAGCTGATGACTTAACTGGGTGGAACTCGGCTTAAGGTGGGGTGGGTGGCAAAAAGGCTGCTCAACTGTGCTTTTAACCCCTTCCTTACCGGCGTATAGTAATTATACGTCGGCAAATTGCACTCCCCATCCTAACAGGCCGTCATATGACGTCCTGCCTATTCCGCCACTCTGCGGGCCCCCAGTGTTCCTCGGGACCCCGGCCTTCCTTGATCTGGGTAAAGAGCCAATGAAATTCGCTCTTTACCTCGATAGGACACAGCCGGTCACTTCCGACAATAACAAAGAGCGCAGCTTGGCGATAGGGGTTCGGGCTTGTGCCTCGGACAAAGCCCAACCCCGATCAGGGTAAAGAGCCAATGTTATTAGCTCTTTACCACGTGACCGGCTGTGTCCAATCACAGCCGGTCACAGAATGAGCAGAATCCACAGTAACGAGCTGTTACCGGGTTCTCCTCTTCACACACCGATCGTGTGTGAGGAGGAGATAGCGGTAACAGCTTGTTACCGCTTACTGTGTGCACCAATCACACTGATTGCCCCCCCCAATAAAGAATACCTGTCACCTGCCCATCAAAGTACCCGAGTACCTGTCAACAGTCCATCTGAGTACCCGAGTACCTGTCACCTGTCCATCTGAGTACCGGAGTACCTGTCACCAACCCATCTGAGTACCCGAGTACCTGTCACCTGTCCATCTGAGTACCTGAGTACCTGTCACCAGCCCATCTGAGTACCTGTCACCAACCAATCTGAGCACCCGAGTACCTGTCACCAGTCAATCAGAGTACCCGAGTACCTGTCACCAACCCATCTGAGTACCCGAGTACTTGTAACCAGTCCATCAGAGTACCCAAGTACCTGTCACCAACCCATCTGAGTACCCGAGTACCTGTCACCAACCCATCTGAGTACCCGAGTGAAAGGAAGGGGTTACTGTATCCTCGGCTAGCTCCTGAACTTCCGACAGGCACCTTTATGATTATCAGACATGTCTGTAGATAATATGCATAAATAAGAAAGACACACACAGAACGATAGTTAAGCAGGGAATTGTGTGTATTGTGACGCATGGGAGGAGCCCTTTATATGGCAGAACACGTCACAGATCATTCAAGAAATGGCACATGCGTACATCATCAAGCAGTAGAAACTGGTAAAAACAGGTGTCCTTTGTTACAAGATACAAAGGGTACACTAGCTGCAGAATATTGATACAGAATACAAGAACTTCATTATGTGACTACCTGGCCTCAGCTATTTCATGAGAACCTAGCAAAAGACATTTTCTCAAGATAAGGCCAGAAACAAACCAGACTAACAGATATTTAAAGTGGAACCCTAACATACAAAATGGATACCGTCAAATCCTTTCAAATCCCCTCTTAAGTCATGCATATGACTTCTATAGCTTTGAGATTTCTTGGGGCACTTTAGTCTGATCCTTATGTTTACATTGACCCATATAAAGCTGGAGATATTGGGCGAATGCATGAGAGGGGTGTTGGGTTGGGGCAGTACATTTGGCAATACACATGAGTAACTTGAACCCTAAATAAAGCAGAAGGATAACAAGGGCCAATGTTACAATAATAGACTAGTAAGACTATTCTTTAACCCAGAAGCTGATATGTGAAAGGTATCGTCTGTCATTGAACCATTATTGGTTGGCCTAGTGATATTAAATTCTGAATTGCTACACATGTGTTGGCCTTTATCTGAACCTCTTAATTTAAAGCACCAATTTGGTCTACAAGCTTTACTCACCACGGGAAAGGGTATTGATATATTTGCCTGTCCTGGGGTGACATTTGTCGGTACTATAGGAGGGGTGCCATTTAGCATGGGTGTGATGTTTAATGGTAGTGCTAGCAGGGGGATTCTCACGGTACTAGGGTGTAGCTTACTACAAATCCAACATTCCTTGAAACCTGACTTCTGAGCATACGCATATTTAAATTTTAGCAAAAGCATTTTCCCTGAAAAGGAGTCACTAACAGTTTTATTGCTTTCTATCTCTCGTTTGTCTCTCTTAATTGTAGCATTGTTCATTAGAGCGACAGTCTTAGGGCTTTCTCCACATATTGGCCTTATGTGGCCTAAGTCCTCAGGGTGATATATACAGTTAGTTACTATCCAAACTGGAAGGAAGATCAAGAGGAGGAGCGCCATTAGAAGGCACAAGGCCTTCCCAAAAGTCTGTGGTGAGATAAGCAAGGTCATCTTTTTCAGAGACTTTTCCACCTGTTTCACGTTCATTATCTTGCTTCTTGGGTGCTTGGTTCACCCTTTTCACACGACTAGCATGGATCCAGCTAGGGGATTCCTCTGTAAGGATAGCTGTCCTGGTGATGGCCACCACTCTTGTGGCTGGTCCAAATGGAGGTTCCTGTGGCTTTTGTCCCTTGGGAATTCTCTGGATCACTACCTGGTCCCCGACCTGGAAAGGGTGCGTTGGTACCTGTGAAGAACAAGGAGAGGTGCGAGCAACGTTTCTTTCAACTGTGTCCAGAGTTTCAATACGTTTTCTCACATATTCCTCCTGGATTAGATCCTGGTCCCCTCTTTCTACCATAAGTGGCTGTCTGGCCCATGGAGTAGGGAATGGCCTACCCATTAAAACCTCAAAAGGGGAGTAACTGCCTTCTCGGAGGGGGTCACTCCTACCTCGGCCAGAACCGCTGGGAGGACCTTCTTCCAACCTGCACACGTACCTCCAGTTGCCTTCCCTATCTTATCCTTAAGAGTCCTATTCATCCTTTCCACTATACCTGAACTTTGGGGGTGATAAGGTATGTGAAACTTCCAGTCAATTTTAAGAGTCCTTACCAGATCTTGGCAGACCTTGGCCACAAACGCAGAGCCATTGTCTGAGTTAATCTAGAGCGGACATCCCCACCTGGGAATAATCTGTTGTGTAAGAATTTTTACAACTGTTTGGGCATCTTCCCTTGTGGTTACAAAGACTTCAGGTCATCGTGAAAACATATCAACGATCACCAAAAGGTACTCCTGTCTCTTACCCACCTTTGGCATATGTGTAAAGTCTACCTGTAGGTGAGTGAACGGTGTTATTGGGTATATAAGGTGTTCATGTTTTTTTTGTTCATGCTTTTTTCTGATACATATGATGCATCTGGAGACATATGCCTTGACAAGGGAGGGGAGGCCTAGAATGCATGGTCTCCCCTCTTGGTAGATAAGTCCAGAATTAGGGCCTATCTGCACACCTGCATTACTTCAATCTATGTCCGTGGCATATGTCTGTAAATCTTGCAATATTTGGTCTAAAAATAGCATTTCTGACATGAGCAAAGGCATTTGGGTGGTTGCATTTTGAGTGGATGCGGCTTCCTTCGCTGCTCTATCTGCTAGGGCATTTCCTTTGATTATATCAGTTTGGTAGCCTATGTGTGCCCTGCAATGTAAAATGGCAAGGGACCTTGGTAGCTGTATAGCTTTTATTATTTCTTTAAAATATGCACATCTTGTCCTTCAAAGAGCTGGCAAGCTCTTGTGAGGGCTATCAGTTCTGCAGCCTAGGCTGACTGGCAAGGAACTGATTTTGCCTCTAGAATTTTGTCTGTTAACTGTACAACAGCATATCCTGAATTATATGTGTTGTCATTGGGCCTTGAACAAGAGCCATCCACAAACACATTCTGTGCGTCTGGAAGGGCCACAGAAGACATGTCTTGTCTTGGGGACGTGTCCTGATGGATGAGATCCAAACAATCATGTTGTGGAACAATCTCATCCTGTTGTCCTTTTAATTCTAACAAAACATTGAGGATTGGAGCTGGGCCTAAGGTAGGAGAGGCATATTTTATCTTTAGCTTAGGGTTGGAGAGCAGTATAACCTTTAACCACTAAGCCTTTGGGCCGACATATGTTTGGTGTGTAAAGTGATATCCTGTCCCAGAGTGAATGATGCAGCCATTTCCACCACCATCACACAGGATGCTAAAGCTCTGAGACACGCAGGCATGCCTTGAACCTGTACTGGAACCATCTTTGAGAAAAAAACAACAGGGCGGAGCTTGCCTCCATGTTCCTGAGCTAGGACTCCCGCCATCGTTTTACAGTTGTCCCTGGAATCAGGCAGGCCTAGACTAGGGGGCCGTTACCATAGCATTTTTCAAATACACAAAAGCATTACACATTTCTTTTGACCAGTTTACCCAATCTGGCATATCAGAACCTGTGGCATGTCTCAGGAGATAGTCATAGTAGTAACAATCAGGTATTCATTGGCGGCAGTAACCAATCATGCCAAGGAAGGTAAGCATGTCCTTCTTGGTCAATGGGCGGGGCAGACCCACGAGAGCCGAAGCTCTCTTGTAACTGACTTTCCTTTCTCCTTTTGTGAGGACAAAACCAAGGTACACAACAGTTTCCTAGCACCACTGCAATTTCTTTCTAAACACTTTCAAATACACCGTTTATGAGATCCACACTGTCCTCCTGTCCGGCTGCTTGATTTGAAGTAGGACTGAACCATGACGGGAAGTCCAGGACCTCAGTGTGGCCTGGAGCACAATTGAGTAGACTACAGGTGAGTCCACATGGCCCTGGGGCATTCTATACCAGATACATTGGCAATTCTTTAAACACAAAGCAAAGATTGGCCGTGTGTCCTTATCCACAGGGACGAAAGAAAACATTTGCCAGATCAATCACTGTAAAACACTCTGCATCGAATAGAAAGGAGGAAAGGAGTGATGGCACATCTTGCACTATTGGGGCAATGGGGACCACAAGTTCATTCATGGCTCTCAGATCCTGTACAAATCTGTAGCTACCACTGGAGCAATACCTTCCTCCTTTTCTTTTGATAAAGGATACTGTTTCTAGTACACAGGCTTTGCCCGTGCCTTAAAAGTGGCCTTGTAGGGGGTACAGGAAAAGGGGCCAATATCAAAAGAATTTTCTGTCCTACCTGGAGGTGGGCTGCGGGTGTCTGTTACAATCATTGTTAGGAAGGAAATTATTGGGACCTTGGTGGATTGCAATACAATCCCACCCTTCCTTGTGGTTTTGATATTAAGGTTTACATAAATAAACTAAATATTAACAATTATGGTGATGCAAACTGCCAATGTGTGCTGTAATCTTCATCTTTAGTTCTCAGACATCAAACCATATCAGACAGGTGGATTGATGACTTATTTTCTCTGCACTATCTAGAAACTAAACAAAATGAAAGATCTTAGTGAATCATCATTACATTTCCCTCCTAGAAATAAACAACTGGTTAGCAATAAACACATATAAATCACAAAATACAAAACATATGGCCATATTGTTTAATAAGAGTGCACTCTTTTCTACCCATATGAAATGAATTCATAATAATTAATTATCACCACGTGGATTTTCATTAAAGGACGTCCATCAAAAATTACCAATAATAATTCACCATAACCTTTATAGCATGTTCATAACATTTTGCACAAAATTATACATCACCAAATCCATTGATTTTCCTATTTAAACCTCTTACCATACATATCTTGAAAACTTGTAGAAATAAATGTGGTCATTTCTGTATTAACAAAATCTTATAAAACAATCATTAGTGTTGTATTTCAAAGTATCACACTTCATTACAATAATTAACTTCCTCCCGCCCGCGCCATAGCCGAATGACGGCTACAGCGCGGCTCTAAAATGCCGGGAGGACGTCAATAGACGTCCTCCCATTTGGCTTGTGCTGGGCGCGCTCCCGCGGGCGCGAGCGGCACGTGCACGCGCCGCTCGCGCCCGCGGGAGCGTGCCCGCGGGTCGGGCGGACCCAATGTCCGCCGGAGACCCGCGATCTCCTTTCAGAGAGGAGGAACGGGGAACCGCCGAAGTAAACACGGCGGTTCCCCGTTCTGTGAATGGGACATGACAGATCTACTGATCCCTGTCACTGGGA
>BLSH010192022.1:58236-69011 GCA_018402905.1 Glandirana rugosa
TCCGCGGTCCAGCGGTACCGCTGGTCTTTAGCGCAGGACCGCTCACTGACGGCAAGGAAGAGAGGGGTACAATTTTGTCGCACAGTCTAAGTCGCTTCGCTCTCGGCTCTCAAGAGACGAATTTGTCGACAATTTGAACCGGCCGACGGGCCGAAGGGCCCTATAAACAAAGATGAATCTGACTTCTTTTCATTGTTTGTCCGACGGACCTTATAAACAACTCTCAATCCTCTTATTTGTGTTGTTACATAGAATACCAAGAAAGTTTCGTTACTAGAGGCCCGATTTCTAGCAGAAAACACTGGATATTTAATTGTAAGCCACTAATGTGAGAAAGGGTTTAGTCTTTAAATGGTTAAAATTTCCTGATAGCCCGGAGATCATTGCTTTGAAAGAACCATAAGATACATTGTTGTGTTTATTCTCCTAACTCTCAACAAATATTCCAGGCAGCCTGTTTGTTACTTTTCTTCAGTCTAAGTAGAAACAAATATCCCGGGAAGCCGGGCAGCCGGCCAAGTTTAACAGCTGTTTAAGCAGAGAACTCTCGGCTCTCGCTTCGCTGAATCTGACACGCTGTTTTAACATGGGGAGAGAAGGAACGGCAGTCACTCGCCAGGACGCGATTTCTGGTCGCCATGGCGACCTGGCGCCTGGGGTTTGTCGAGGCCTGTCATAAGGGTAGGCCCTGGGGGACATAGGAGGCTTAAGCGACCCACAAATATATGCAGACTCATGCGACTCCCCTGCTTGGTCAAGCCGCATGGACTCGCGAATATCAGTGATCAGGGCAGCCACTATCGCTTTGTCGCGCAAAGATTTTTTTTTTTGGGCCCCACGGAGTCTGGTCCCCCGCCTGGGGAAAGAATTCACCAAATACTGCCCTCAGCTGTTCCAAGGACACCTGGGACCCCGGCGTGGATTGTTGCTCCGCAGGTAACCCTGCCATAGCACTGCCGGCCTCTGACATCCCAGACTTCCGGCACCCCCACTGTGTGACCACCACCTCTACCCCACCAATCAGCCAGGGAGATCCGGCAGGATTGCACCCACCGCTACCAGCACCCAGGGAGAGCAAGCTATATTTGCTGTTTTTTGATGCCTCAGCGCTGTGACCGGAATGAGCAATCAAAAAACACTCCCTTTCAAGAGCCTGCACCGGCGTGTCCGTCAGCCACGCTGTCCAAGCGAAAACGGAAGTGCCTCTGCCGTTTTTTTATCACTTCCCCGAAATACAGAGAAAATCCACTGGGGGCCGCCAGAGGACAGGCTAAAAACCGCATGGGCTACAGAAAAATGGCTGCTGCCATTAAAACATGCCGAGCTACGGCAAAATGGCGGCGAACGAACGGTGATCCACCACGAAATGGCGGTGAATCGCCTGAATACAGTGCTCAAAAACGGTCAGTGCAGGGTGACGGGAGATTACAGCCCCAGATGCGTCCCCACTAATAAGCCCCCACCGGCTGGCTACCTCAGAAGCTGCCCCTCTCCGCGCCCCTAGGACGGAAGAGGGGTCCATTCACAGATCCGACGGGCGCAGCGGGTAGCCACCTGGAGCAGACTTTCCTCCCCACGGAGAGGGATGCTGCTGGCCAGGCCACTGGACAGGAACAAACCAGTCACTGGGCACAAGTGGGATCAGCCACTGGCAGCCTGCACGGAACGGGCCCTATGCGGCGTGTCCCCGCCAAGGCTAAGGGTAGCTCGCACAGACGTTGGCCGGACTGGGGAAAGTTTTTGGATTCTAGATATCCTCTATACCACCAGCCGGCTTCTTGATAGCAGTCTTAATCAGAAAAAAACCTCAGAATAACGCAGATCCCATAGGGAACCAGGTCTAACTCCTTGCACTAGGCAATAAAAACTGATATGCTATTGTCTAGCAGGGGGTTATATGCTAAGGTGAGGACGGCCCCCTGGGAGGGGCCAACCTATGCTTTTGTTTTATTTTGCCTAGTCTACTAGTGATATGAGCATAAACCCCACTTGTCTAATGAAGGGCTGCGTCTGTCAGTGAACGTAAGAGTAAAAGGAATTTTCCTGAACTTTGTTTTATCTCACAGTTACTGTGAAATTGTGTGAATGCATCAATGCAGTGCATGTTATGTCAGCTTGCAGAGCTTGGATTCATTGAATGAGTTTACCAAAAATGTAAATATTGCAGAATATACAGCCTCATGCTACATAACTAAGCTCAATTTCATGCGGAATAAACTAAATTATTAATGTATACTAAATAGAAAACTATCTTTGGATAGATTGTTACTTCAAAAGCATTTTATTAAAATAAATTTGATAAAAATCAAAAAAATCTGATATATTATTATTTATTTTTTTTTAAATCATTGATTTTTATCCACCATGTTTAAAAATAATAAACATGTTCTACTTACCTGCTCTGTGCAGTGTTTTTGCACAGAGCAGCCCAGATCCTCCTCTTCTCGGTTCCCTTGACACTGCTCCTGGCCCCTCCCTCGTGCTCCCACAGCAAGCAGCTTGCTATGGGGGCACCCAAGTCGAGCCGCTGCTCTGTGTCCATTCAGACATGGAGCCACAGCTTGGTGCCACCCCCTCTCTCTCCTCAAAGGCTCGCTTTGACAGCAGCGGGAGCCAATGACTCTCATGCAACATCACTGGTTCGAGATGGGGCTCAGGTAAGTATGGGGGTCTGAGGGTGGCTGCTGCACACAGAAGGTTTTTTCTTATCTTTGTTTTTATCTTAATGCATAGAATGCGTTAAGATAAAAAATCTTCTGCCTTTTAGAACCACTTTAAACTTGAGGTCATTGGGAAGAACCACCCCCTTACAGATGGCTAAAAGGATCATTGGTGTCGGTGGAAATTTATCTGAGAGGCAGAAATTGCTCAAGGAATCCCTAGCAAACTCTGGAGGAGCCCTAGGGTTCAATGGAAACCTGCTTTAAGCCTCGTACACACGGGACGACGATCGCACGTACGACCGTGTTGAATCGTATGTTGCATAATGTAAATAACATACTGACATGCACCCGACGGTCGTACATACAACTTGCGGCCAGCCGAACGTGATGACGCAAACGAGCGTACAATGAGGAAGTAGCGTCACCTTTTGGGCTCCTTCATCTAATTTCATGTTAGTTGAAGTGGAATTGGCGCATGCGTGTTTAGCACAATACAACTTGTTGTACACAATTGCTCTACACACGATACAACGATCGTATGCGAGCTTGTTTACATTTTCATTTACTCCCTATATGATCTCCAACAACTTGGAATCTCATGAGAAGTCTCCCAAGGACACAGTGCAAGGTAGCACAAAAGGCGAGGTTTGCTAGTGCATGAGAAGTGCCTAGCCACACTGTTTGGTAAGGGTCCATCCACAGCATTTGAACACCTGCATGCAATCACTAGGTGGAAAACAGAAGACAGTTCAAAGTCAACGCTTGTGTTATACCCTGGCTTTGCTTTGAAATGGATTTGGGACTCATTCAGTGGGGATATTTCTTCACGAGCACCATCTATCCCTATGTTTTGGACATTCGTTTTTTACAAACCTCAAGTGTATGCTTTTAGCGCTGCTTAATGCTGTTTTCATGGTTTATTGCATTTCTTGATATATTATATTTTATCTTTAGCTTTATCCTTCCTGCCTGCCTGCCTGCCATTTATTACCTCTCATCTTGCTTTCCTTTTCCATCTACTCCCCCCCCCCCCCCAATAGTTTGTATCTTCATTTCCCTAGCCCTTGTACTTAGGAATACCACTTCCCTGCTCCAGTTGAAATAACTGTTGCTAGCTTCCTTATTTCCTATAGCTGTTTTTTTCTGTCTGTTGCCCATCAGGAGCTGTACGCCACCCGACCAAGGCCCTCTCCAACATTTTATGGTGAGGACCATCGTCCAGGTAAGAAAAAAATAAAAGCACTTCTGCTGGTACTTTTATGTATTTCAGCCATGTATACCAAAAGAAGTCCAAGTGGACTTCAAGGCAACATATAAAAGCCGCAACCAGCAGACCATCCAGATAAGGATATCATGCAAGGGTGCATCTGTGGAAAAGTCAGTGCTTCATGTTGATCAATTCCCAAATCCCTGAAAATGCCGAGCATGCAGGGCCATCCGATTGCCAACTGAATTGATCTGCAAAAGTTGCTTTGGACTACGCTTCCACTGGTACAACTTACGGGTCGCATGACAGATCACAGCCCATTGTGTTTAGTGGCACCTGTTCCTATATTTCCGACTTTGAAGATCAGCAACATTGGGAAGACTGCATGGCTTTGTTTCATCCTTTGATGCAACCAGAGGGTGTAAAGTCACATTGAGGTCGCACTCCAGATCGTGCGACTGTGGGGGTCGCAATAGTGGAAGCCGAGGCTTAGACTCTATCCAGAAAACAGAGTCAGACTTTTAACCAGTAACCAACCTGCTCAAAAGTTGTGTAAAGGTTGCATATCAGAATGGGCTCAGCAGTTCCTATGCAGCAATTAGCTCAACCTCGTCCAGAGCAGTTAACTCTTCCTAGCCCATTCTAGAGAATCCTCTCACCACACAGCCAGTATCCCTCCTAGATACTGGGATGATAATGGCCATTTAGG
This sequence comes from Glandirana rugosa, assembly GCA_018402905.1. Taxonomy (NCBI): domain Eukaryota; kingdom Metazoa; phylum Chordata; class Amphibia; order Anura; family Ranidae; genus Glandirana; species Glandirana rugosa. The sequence continues at coordinate 62,816 of BLSH010192022.1, forward strand.
CTGGGTTCACACTATCTGACATTTAAGTGGTCCGACTTTGATCCTACTTTGCTGTGCAATTTACGGTCCTACATAGGGTCAAAGTCGGACTGATTTTTCTCTTACGTTCACTGACAGACACAGCCCTTCATTGACAAGTGGGGTTTATGCACATCCTACTAGGAGTAGACTAGGCAAATAGAAAAAAAGCAAGCTGACCCCTCCCAGGGGGCCGTCCTCCAGCATATAACCCCCCTGCTGTGCATAGCATATCAGTTTTATTATGCCTAGTGCAAGGAGTTAGACCTGGTTCCCTGCTGGGACCTGCGGTTCCCCAGATTTTTTCTTCTTCGGGCTTTTCAAGCCATCTGATGAAATCCCCCTGTTTTGTTTTGGCGCAACGCACCCCACGCTCAAACCGCCATGCGGCAATCCGCCGCCATTTTGCGGCAGATCGCCGCCATTTTGCCGTAGCCGCTGGAATTTTTGGGGCTATTTTGGCATCTAGTGGTGGACCGGCGGCCATTTTGCCGTAGTCGCGGCCTGTGTGACAGGCTTTGGCCTCTTGTGACCGCTCAGCGGCCATGTTTGATGTGCCTGTGGATGAAAACGTGCGGCTAATGCCGCTTCTTCCTCTTTCCATCTGGGTCAGCGTGGAAGGCACAGGGCGGGGTAGGCTCCTTACTGGCGGTCAAAGCACTCCTGGGACGCAGCGCTTGAAGGGCAATTTTACACAGCAAGTATAGCTGGGGTGTTGATAGGGGTGGGTGCAGTCCTCCTGGGTGTCTCCCGGTTGCTCTGTGGGACAGTGGTGGGGCTGCATTGTGGGGGTGTCAGGGCCTATTTGGCCTAGCAGTGTTCTGGTGGCGCAATGGCGGATGAACCTGCGGGTTCTTCCCAGGAGGAGTCTGTGGAAGTGCAAACTGTGCTGGGATCTCTGGTTCCCCTGGATCAGCTAAGGTCCATATTGGGGGAATTTTTCCCCCGGGAGGTGCCGTGCTAAGGGGGTGCCTAAAAAGCGTCCACCCCCCCTCCTTCCTCAGGGGAGGATTCGGAACCGGAAGGGGCCTCAGTGGTCATGGGGACCCCTGTAGAGCTTTCAGATGGTGAACTGGAGCCCTTGGATGGTGAGGAAGACCAGGGGGCCTCGGTAGCGTGTTGGTTGCCTCCCTGATCACCAATATCCGTGCATCCTTGCGACTGGACCAAGCCTGGGAGTCGCAGGAGACTGCCTACGTTTGTGGGTTTTTTAGGCCACCTCGGTCCCCTAGGGCTTATCCCTATGATCAATTCTTTGACCAGCTGGTCTAAGGAATGGCAGTGTCCGCAGAATTCCTTTTCCTTGCCCAAACGTTTCGCTGTGCGCTATCCCTTTGAGGATAGTTTTGTGAAGAAGTGGGCATCTCCCGCAGTGGACCCTCCGTTGGCTCGCCTGAATAAAGCTTTGTGGGTGTATTTGGCGGCTACAGCTTCCTTTCGGAAGCCTGATGCGTTGTTTGTGCTGACGGAAGGACCACGCAAAGGGTTGGCGGCCTCGTCGGCTACGGTTTCCCCGTTGGATCAGACTGTGACCTATGCATATACTGTTTGGGCAAAGACCCCCTTTTCCAGTCACGGCTCATTCCACCAGGGCAGTTAGCACTTCCTGGGCTTTCAGACACCAGGCTTCGGTGTGCAAGGCGGCTACTTGGGCCTCGGTGCACACGTTTGCTAAGTTTTACATAGTTGATGTGTCAGCATCTGCGGATGCTGCTTTTGGCCGTAAAGTTTTACAGGCGGCAGTGTAGGCGCGGCTGGCGCCTCCTGAGAGGATTCTGTTGGGTACAGTTGTTGTTTACCCACCCCTCTTGAATGACACTGCTTTGGGACATCCCCACTTGTCAATGAAGGGTTGCTTCTGTCAGTGAACGTAAGAGAAAAAGGGATTTTATTAAGAACTTACTGTAAAATCCTTTTCATTGAGTTCACTGACAGACGCAGCACCCACCCCTCTATGTTGCGTTTGTACGGCTTGTTGCGAACTGATATGCTATGCAGAGCAGGGGGGTTATATGCTGGAGTGAGGACTGCCTCCTGGGAGGGGTCAGCTTGCTTTTTTCTATTTGCCTAGTCTACTCCTAGTAGGATGTGCATAAACTCCACTTGTCAATGAAGGGATGCGTCTGTCAGTGAACTCAGAGAAAAGGATTTTACGGTAAGTTCTTAATAAAATCCCTTTTTTTTTTTTTTTTTCCTTCCTTTTCTCTCTTCCTCAAGCCGCCTCTCTGAGCTCCCCTATGGTTGGTTCCTTGGGCTCATCGCAGTACATGTGTGATTAATTCTTTTTGATTTTGTCATAGACAAAGTATGTCCAGATATATAAATTGCATTCTGCTACACGCCCCTGACAAAAGGCTTAAACCTGAAACGCGTTGGACTTTCTTCCTCTTTCGTAGGATGGCAGAATGATGTTAAGGAACCTACACGCAGATGCGTGCGAGCCGGCTGCATTTAAACAATCTAATATTTTAACAGAATACGTTTATACACGAATTGGTTTATTTGTCATTTTTACAACATTTTTGTAAGTTTTATACTTGTGAAAATAAATGTGGATTCGATACATGCAGATGTGTTTTTGATGATCTTTGGTTTCCCCCACCTTAAAAGTCCCACCCATAGGGGTTCTTCAGTTGGTATTACCTTCAGGGATTGGTGGTGGTACCAGATTGACACTACTCGCTTGCCGAACATATACATTATAGACTTGTTTGTGAACCAGGAGAATATAAAAACACTGGCATCTCTCAGGAAGGAGGATGAAGCGACAGGCCTAGATGCCTTAGCCCACAAATGGGGAGAAGGTCTGTCCTATGCCTTTCCCCCTCTACAATTGATCCCTCAAGTGTTGGAAAAATTCAGGAGAGAATCGACGGATCTTATACTGATTGCTCCCTATTGGCCAAAAAAGAGCTTGGTTTTCCACCCTGGTGAACTTAGCAGTAGAACCTCCCGTGGAGGCTGCCAATCAGGAAAGATTTGGTAAGCCAAGGGGGAGTTTCCACCCAGATCCAGCATGCCTAAACCTCCGGGCCTGGCTTCTGAGGAGGACTTACTGAGGGGAAGGGGGCTATCAAAAAAGTTAGTCGACACCCTCTTGGCAAGTCGATAGGAGGTAACCAGATCGATTTATTACAAAGTCTGGAAATACTACAACACCTGGTGTTCCAGCAAAAATTTTGATGTTAATAGTTCAGTTTCAGTCTTTGAGTTCCTCCATGAGGGAATGAAGAAGAAACTTGCAATTAGTACGCTTTAGGCACAGGTGGCTGCCATATCGGGTTTCCTAGAGCGGTCTTTATCTAGGGAACAGTTAATAATTAATAATTGGGTTGTTTAAGGCCATTTCTGGAATCGGGCCAGCATTGGTTAAAGTTTTTTTTCCGGAGCTGGGACTTATCTTTAGTTCTACAGGGTCTCACAAGGACACCCTTTAAGCCATTAGAAGAAGCCACATTGAGGTCCCTGACTTCTAAGGCAATCCTGTTAGTGGCTGTAACCTCGGCATGCAGGATTAGCGAGATGCAAGCCTTATCAATCAGGGAGTCCCTTTTCAGAGTTTTTCCAGACCAAATAGTTTTAAAAACCGACCCAGGCTTTCTCCCCAAAGTGGCGATGTTTTTGCATCGTTCACAGGAGATCGTTCTGCCAACGTTTTTGTCCTTGACCTACAGGACCGGGGGAAGAGTCTTTTCATACCCTGGACGTTGGGAGATGCCTCCTAGAGTATCTAGAAAAAAACGAAGGTATTCAGGAAGACATCATCTCTATTCGTACTAACATGTGGAGCACACAAAGGGGAAAAGGCCTCTAAAAGTACTTTAAGTAGGTGACTTAAACAAGCTATCAGGGAAGCTTACCTCGCGGCAGGAAAAGATCCTCCAGTAGGAATCATGTCCCATTCCACACGGGCAGTAGCATCTTCATGGGCAGAAAGGGCTGGGGCATCGCCGGAGCAAATTTGCAAAGCGGCCACCTGGTCCAGTTTTTTCAACGTTCATGAGGCACTGCAGATTAGACCTCCTGACGGCTTCAGATCAAGCCTTCGGCAGTAAGGTATTACAAGCTGTGGTCCCGCCCTGAAGTAAGTTCTTGGTTCTCTCCATTGTGCTGTCCTGAAAGGCAAGGGGAGAAAAACCTTAGTTAGACTTACCGGTAATGGTATTTCTAAGAGCCTTTCAGGACAGCAGTTAATTCCCTCCCTAGTGTGTGTGTGTGATTAATAAATATATATATATTTCACATTTATACACAAAATTTCTTTATTATAATTTCTGTCGTCCTTTCACAATCAGGTGGCGCATCTTTCTTTTGGTAATTTTAATCTTCCTTAGTTCAGCCCTGTGTCCAGGCTGTAAGGCCAGATATTGGCTGGGAACACTACATCTGAGAAGTCAAAGATGTACCTCCCATTTCTAAGGGAGCAGGTTTCCTTCTTTCCTCTGGGGGATATCAGAGATGTCATTGAAGGGAAAAAAAAAACAAACTTTTTTTTTTTTTTTTTTTTTTCCTTTCTCTCATTTGCCTAGGAAAATGTATCCACTGTCAGAACAAGATTCTGCAAAACCAGATGGTCCGCCAGAGGTAGACGCAGCAGTGGCAAAGAGTTTCATCTCACCAGTCGATGATGCAGCCTCAATGGAGTATCCTCTAGGTAGATGAACAGACCCTGACTGAAAGGTGGTGATGCGATGTCTTGCCCACACTCGAGGGTCCGGCACAGTTCTCAGGTGAGGGAATTGTGGATTCCCCCATAACAGCTGGGCCGGGGACCATCTATCCGGTAGCTTGAACCGCTTCCTGGCCGCCACCCACACCCTACATGTTGCCCTCATGGATCCGGGAGAGGCCGGATAGGCTCCCGGGCCCCTGTAAGCAAAATTACGTAACTCCGCCAGGGAGCCTAGGCAGCTCGCCTCCAGACACGTCGCCGCATTGGCCCTAGATCCCATGAACCACCAGTGAACTGTCACCAGCATAGCCGCCCACCAGTATACCTGAAAATTAGGGAGAGCCAGCCCACCCAGATGAGCGGCAGCCACAGGGTAGCTTTCGCCATGTGGGGCGCCCCACCACTCCAGATAAACTAGCTAAGGGTCGTGCTAATTTCGGTGAAGAGAGAAGTGGGGATCCACACAGGACAATTCCGAAAGATATAGTTAAATTTGGGAAGGATTATCATTTTGATAAGATTAATGCGTCCTAGGATATTGAGTGGGAGTTTATTCCACGAAGAACAACGTTTTTTGAGGTAGATAAGTAGTGGTCGGAGATTCTTATCTATATATCCTATCGTCCGCCTAGTAACCACCACCCCTAAATACCGAAATTCCTCAACCCATTTCAGTGGCGAGGGGGCGGCAGACAGCTTCGCATTATCGTCTATGGGGAATAGCACGGATTTCGCCCAGTTAATTCTGATCCCGGAAAAACTGCCGAACGTATCAAAAATCTGCAGGGCCGCCCGTAGCGAGGGCCCGGCATCGTTAAGATATAAAAGGGTGTCGTCTGCATAAAGCGACATTTTTTTCTTCCAGTCTACCTACCCTGAGGCCCTTGACCTGCGGAGCAGTATGAATCATGATGGCCAGGGGCTCCAAGGCCAGGGCAAAAAGACTCGGGGAGAGGGGGCACCCCTGCCGTGCCCCACGCGATAGATTAAACGGGGGAGAAAGCCAGTTATTCGTTCGGACTCTAGCTCTAGGTGTGTTATATAGCAGCGGGAGGCCATGAAGGTACCGCGGACCAAACCCGAAGCGGTGCAACACTTCCCACAGGTACACCCACTCCACGGAGTCAAATGCCTTCTCTACGTCGAGAGAGGCAATGACTCTAGTACCAGCATTATCATGAGGAATGTGTAAGTTTAGGTGGAGCCGTCTTATATTTATATCAGTCCCCTTGCCCGGCATAAACCCAGTTTGGTCTATGTCTATCAGTTCATCTATGACCTGGGAAAGTCGAGAGGCCAAGACCTTGGCAAATATTTTTGCATCGACATTTAACAATGATATAGGCCTATATGAAGCACGTTCCTGTGGGTCCTTCCCGGGTTTGGGTACTAGCACTATGATCGCCTCGGCCATAGATTCGGGCAATGCGTCCAATGTCTCGGGTTTAGAGAGGAGAGATGTCAGTTTGGGACTGGTAAAATTCTGAGGGGAGACCATCTGCCCCC
>BLSH010192022.1:73442-83992 GCA_018402905.1 Glandirana rugosa
ATGCCCCCCCCCCCCCCCCAGAGTGAAAGAACGGAGGTCCTTGAATGTAAACACGGATCTCTGTTCTGTGAGATGGGGAAGGGCTGTGATCATAGCCTTCCTCTATATGGAAGCTGTGATCGCTCCCCTTCACCTGCTAGGGCAACCCACACAGTTAGAACACACCCAGGGAACACAGTTAACCCTTAGAGCACCCCCCTGCAGGTTAACCCCTTCACTGCCAATGGCATTTACACAGTAATCAGTGCATTTTTATAGCACTGATCGCTGTATAAATGCCAATGGTCCAAAAAAAGTGTCAAAATGGTCCGATATGTCCGTCCCAATATCGCAGTACTGCTAAAAATCGCAGATCGCCGCCATTACTTGTAAAAAAATAAAAATAAAAACCCCAAAAATGAATTCTCATGATCCGTAAACGCGGCAACTTTTGCGCAAACCAATCAATAAACGCCGATTGCGATTTTTTTTTTTTTTTTTTTTTTTTTTTTTTTTTTTTTTATCACAAATATGAGGAAGAATATAAAATCGGCCAAAACCGTTGAAAAAATGTTTTTTTTATATAATTTTTTTTTTTTTTTTGCAAAATTGTTGCTCTTCTTTTGTTTAGTGATCAAATACCACCAAAAGAAAGCTGTTTGTTTTGGTACAACGTCGCACGACCGCACAATTGTCAGTTAAAGCGACACAGCGCAGAATCGCAAAAAGGGCCCTGGTCCTAAAGTGTGAAATCCTTCCGGGGCTGAAGTAGTTAAAAAACATTGCTTCTACAGGAGTTTTGTGTTCTGCCTGTAGAAGCTACTCAATGTTATCATATGTGTCCATGCACTTTAGGACGATTTGAGACCTATTTTGAGCTCAATGTTTAGAGGCAGGAGAAAGCACCTCTTCTGGTTCGTGTTTCTGATTGGAGCTTACTGGCAGAAAAAAGGTAAAACAAAATGTTCTATATGAGTTTGTGTTTTTTTTTTTTTTTCTGCCAAGAGAACAGGCGTTTTTTTTAAGCCCAGTGTGCATGGAGCGTTACTAATTCAATCTCTTTTCTGAGGATTGGTAGGCAAATCTCAACTGCATATTCAAGATGAGGCTGAACCAGTGTTTTGTTAAGGTGTACAATAATTGACTTCTCTCTTGAATGTATGCCCTTTTTAATGCATGACAGTATTTTGCTGGCTTTATTAGCTGCAGCTTGGCATTGCATGCTATTCCGAAGTCTGTTATCTACAAGCACCACCAGATCCTTTTCCATCATTGATCTTTGCTGCATGAGGGCCTTTGGCCTTGTTCACACAGGGCATACAATGCTCTATGCCCACGCAGGGCCATGATTACCTGCATGCCATCCCATTCATATCTATTGGGACACAGCTACTGTGTCCCTGTATGACATGGGTGCAGGTCCCCCAACTCATACCTCATGGGTTCAGGGATCCATACCGGCACGAATGTGCTAATGGGACACAGTGGCTGTGTCTGTGCAGCAGCTGTGTCTCTGAATAGACAGCAATGGTACTCCCTGCACGGGAATGCACGGAACACCTGTGCATTCTCATGCGGGCAAACACGGTCCTGCACAGGTTACATTATTGCACACCCCATGTGAATGGGGGAAAGAAATTTTTGCATGATTTCCCCATCAACACAGACAGTGCTGGCAGGGGAGTCCCTTCTGTCGAGCAATTGAGAAGACCGTGATTATCACTAGCGGCTATAGCAGAGAATCCGGCAGGCTGGTTGTACCCAAGTTGATCAATCAATCAACTTGATACATTTAGCCTGCCCATTAATGGTTTGAATCTCGGCCATTTCCTGCTGAAGAGAGGGATTTGAACCGTGTATGGCTAGCCTTTAGAGAGGTGAGGTGATTATTCTTTGTGGTGATGAGAGGGTGGCGTACAGACATGGTCCAGTGTAAAATGCAGAGGAATTGCCACAGTCATATAAAAAGTAATGTATAAACATTTTTGTAGCAGAATAACTATGATTTAGATTTGGCCTACCAGCCACAGACCAAGGGAGTTTAGTCCACACATTAAGTTTATGCTTCACCAATTGCAAGAGGGGGTCAACGTTGACCATTAGTGCATCTGACAGATTTATTGTAATAATTATGCCTAAGTATTTAAAAGGTGTCACAACTTTGAATGGGCATTGCACTGGATTTACCTGGCATAGGGTAGGGTGTTAGGGCATCAAGGCTGACTTTGATTATAAGGTCTGAGTATGTACTAAAAGGTCTCCATGACCTGCATGGCCATAGCCAAGGAAACATTAGAATCTTGTAGATCTAAAATAAGATCATCTGCATATAGATCTATGGTGTCTGTTCTATCGCCAATAGTGATGCCTTTTAAGAGAGGAAGATTGTCTTGGCGGGAATTTCTATAGCTATAGCAAATAGAAGTGGCAATAATGGGCAACCTTGCTGAATGCCTCTGCATAGGTAGGGGGCAGAGAGTAGGCCATTGACCAGTAATGCCTGGTACACACTTAGTAAAGCAGCTCTTCCTAAGCTTTTTTTTTTTTTTTTTTTTTAACAACCCGATGTTAGTACAGCGATCTCCCCAGTTGAGCTATTGTGTTTTTGAGAGGGAGACCCCCCCCCTTGCCAGGCTGATCGGGTGCTGACCTTTTTCCGTCATACCCCTGCCATACACATGAGCCTATCAGAATGTCAAACAGTTTCTATCGAACTGGCCAATGACGCCCAATATTGGGCACATATGTATGGCCCTTTTAAGTGAGAAGATGGGTTTGCATAAAGGGTGCTCACTGTTGAAACCATTCACTATAGCTAAAAGCTGCGTAAAGAGGGTTGTCGAAAAAAACACTCAATAGGATCAAAAGCAGTAGGGCTGAAGCAACTAATTGACATCGATTCTAATCAATTATGAAAATAGCTGTGAACTATTTTCATAATCTATTAGTTGGCCTGCATACAGAGTGCATTATTTGTTTGCATATTAGGAAATGATGTAGCACACTTACAGCTCAGTACACCGTCCATCAGTGTTGCGAACCTACCAGATTGAAATTTACTGACCCCCCCCCCCCGCCAAATTTTTTTTGCTGGCATTTCCAAAAATTACAAAATTACAGTTTTAAAACGGAGTTCCACCCTATTAAAAGTCAGCCACAAAAACTGCAGCTGCTGACTTTTATTAATCAGACACTCACCTGTCCCAGGCTCCGATGCAGCCTCGCTCTTCTCCCCCTCCATCGTGCGTCGCCGGCATTACAAGTGTGGGCGTCCGGCTTTGGCTTCTGCACGCTGTGAATGGCCAGCATATCTTCTTGGACCTGTGACGTGTTACAGAAGATCGCAGAGGGAGAGGTGAACTTCCTTCTGCCAGGAGAGGAAGTGGGAACTTGGGCCGGCCCCCCCCCCCCCCCCCACCAAAAAAAAAGATGCAAATTGTGGCATGTCAGGGGGTCACCTTCCCTTAAAATGGAAGTTCTACTTTTTGGGTGGAACTCCGCTTTAAGTGGAAATTTTAGTATTTAGGCTACAAAGAAATACAATATGCAATGAACTATGTGATTTAAAGGTAGCTATTAGGGCAAAAAAACTATTTTCTTTTATTTTCGATTATAGTAAGTGGCTCAGGGACAGAAGGGCATGAAACTGACTCAGTGACACTGACAGCCGTGTGCAGCAGCACAAATGATGATGATCTCACCAACACGACCTGTCCCCTCCTGACGCACTGATCCCAAAGCACACATTCCTGTAGAAATGGCTGCGCTGTAGCGACCAACAGCTGGAACCGTGTCAAGTCAAAGCAATAAAATTTTAACAGCACACCAAGGATCTCCAGAGTGAACACACTGTAGCAGGCACTCGGATGGTCTCGGCTGGCTCTGGACCAGAACTGCACAGGTGCTGTAGCTTGCAACTGTCATGGACATTTACTGGCAGAAGAAAAGTGCGCCCCTTTTTTTTTTTTTTTTTTATATTATACTGGCTGCCAGTAAAAATACTGACGGTTGGCAACATACCATACCATCCATACATGCCAGTAAGTGCCTGAGAACTTGTGAATGTGTGAGGAGCAATGCCTCGTGGGGTATGTAGATCTGGGCAGGAGAAGGAAGTGAGTGATTCTAAAGGCGCAGTAATTTATTTATTTTATTACCTTGCTATAGGGACAATCTATACCGGGGTCTCCAAACGTTATAAACAAAGGGCCGGTCTTCTGTAATCCCCTACCCACTTCAGGAGATAAAACTGCTAAACAAAGTCTAGCTATCTGCCAGAAGCACATTGGAGATCAACCCATACAGCAGAGGGGGGGGAATGCCGGAATCCTGATGGGAGGATTCACACTGAGGTGTATGGCCAGTGGAAACCATGGCCTCTTCAGCCAGTATGGTAAGACTGCCAGGATCTGTACTGGTTCCCTCAGGAGTCTGAGGAGAAACCTCGAGGTGAGCGGGCAAGGAGGGAATGAATAAGCCATTGTAACGTTCCATGGACAAGAGAGGGCTTCTAACTCCTCTGCCTGTGGATGTGGTAGGCGAGAGAAGAACCTCCTTAGCTCGGAATTCTCCCAAGTGGCAAAAAGATCCACCTGGAGGCTCCCAGAGGTTCATAATCTGGTGAAATACATGAGGATGTAGGGACCACTCGTTGTTGCTGCCGAACCTCCTTGACAGGTTGTCTGCCTCCATGTTCAGTCTTCCTGGGAGATGCATCGCCCTGAGATCCAGGAGGTTTCTCTCTGCCCAGGTCGGTTCCACTACCCTCGAGTTTCCTGCTGCGAGTGCCACCCTGCCTTTGTAGATAGGAGACTGCTGCTGTGTTGTCTAGGCGCAGAAGCACTCTCTGTCCCCTGATGTAAGCTGTCAATGAAATGCCGCTCTCATCTCTAGGATGTTGGATGCTACACCCCTGGGATGAAATTACCATCGTCCCTGTATCCTGACATCCTAACAATGAGCACCCCATCCGTGTCCGCTCGCATCCGGCGTAATCGTGATCCAGGAGTGGGAACCCAAAGCATGCAACCTTGAGAGATTTTTCTAGTTTTGTCCACCAGTGGAGGCTCCTGCGCATCTTTGTTGATACGTTTTTCTTGGAGAGATGCTGTCTCTTCCACTGTGCCAGGAACCCTACTTGAAAGTGTCAAGTGCCAATGTGACCATGGCACTAGAGGTATACATGAGGACACTTGGATTCACAGTGCCTGAGCCTGATAAACCATCAGGTGGGATTTCTCCATGATCTTGAACATTCTCTGGCTGATATTCCATGCCTTCTGTTGGGGCAATGACACTGTGCTCTGTCGTGTATCAAACATTGCTCCCAGGTAAATAATGCTCTGTATTGGCGACAACTGGCTTTTCTCGTGGTTTATGAGCCAGCCTAGTTCCGATAGAGATCGCAATAGGATGTCCATGTGGGCTGATTTGGTTTGCTCGACAATAGGAGAATATTGCCCACGTAATGGTATATTCTGAGCCCCCTCTCCCTCAGAGGAGCTAAGGCAGATATCAATACTTTTGTGAATACTCGAGGGGAGGTTCACAGGCCAAAAGGCAGTGCCTGGAATTGCAGGTGGACATGACTTACTGTGAACCTCAGATACTTTTGGAATGAGGGCAGAATAGGTACGTGATGGTAGGCGTCTTGTAAATCTGTTGATATCAACCAATCCCCTGGCTGTACTGCCTGGATTATCGTATGGAGTGACTCCATTATGAAGTTGTCAAGATGGATGTATCTGTTGAGCCTCTTCAGGTCTATAACTGGTCTCCAACCACCTGTCTTTTTCTTTAGCAAGAACAGGGTTGAATAGAAACCTGTAAAACGTTCAGATGAGGCGACCGGTATTGCTGCCTTCTGTACTTTGTAGAGATGTTTCACACTGGTTTAATACTAGTGCCTTTTGTGGAGAGGCTGGTGTCTCTGTCCTTCGTCTTCTTTCTTTTTTTTGAAGAAGTTTTGAGGAGGCCGACGAGAAAAGGTCCAGGAGTGCCCATACTGGATTGTGGACAGAACCCATGGATCTTGACATTCCTTGGTCCAGGCTGGCAGGAAAGACTTTAGCCGAGCTCTCACCGGGGAGGCTCGGTACTTCTGTCGTCAAAAGGACTTAGCCCCCTCCTGGGATGCGGTGAGGGTTTTATTCCTTCTTTGTTCCCAGAAAGGAAGCCTGAGTGCCCTTCCAGGACCTTCTATTGTCTCTGCCCTGTTGTGACCTGAAGTCTCTGTAGCCTGACTGTTGGAATCCTGAAAGATAGATAGGTTCTGGATTTCCGAAACTTTCTGTCTTGGGAATCAGACCGGATTTTCCTCCCGTTTTAAGTGGGAAATAGCCTTGTCCAACTTCCCATCAAATGGAATCCTGCACCAACTCTGCTTCGAAGCCAGGTCAGCCGTCCAAGACTTCATCTTTGTTTGAGGGCCAGGTCAATTCTTCTATCTAAGGGATCCTTAAATTATGTGGAATCCTCCCATAGGTAAGGTTCCATTTTTTGCTAAACGTGCTATCGCCGCATCCACTTCCGGCATTGAGCTGAAAGATTGTGCATCCGAGTCCGCCAAAGGGTATAGCTTTGGAAAAATGGGCCAAATAAAACTTTTTGCCCCCCCTCCCCTTTTTTTTTTTTTTTCCCCCCCCATTTCTTCTTCCATTCATCTTGTATAATTTCCCCCATTAGCGGGAACACTATCTGATTCCTTCTGAGGAATGAGAAATAAACATTTTTGTTTTGGATGGTGGCCTGAATGAATGATTGGACCAGCTGAAAGTTAAAGCCCGAAGGCTCTGTGTCCTTTGAGGACTCTGCTGAAGACTCATCTGGAGGCCGATCCCTTGCCATCTGCCCTGAGGCAACTAAAGGGGTACTGATTGTTGATGGCCCTGGGATACTGGGTTCGGTATCCTGTACCTCGGGGTCTGGCGAGGCTGGTCGTTTTGGTATTAAATCTGCCAGTTCTGAGAATGAGTCCTTCATAGTCTGCTTCAGATGATCGACCACCTGCCGAATTTCCAGCTTCCTATTGGCTGCATAGTCCTTGAAGCAGTCTTCACAGACCAATTTTGTCCGGGAGCAGAGTCGCGCCATATGCCCAAAATTTTGCGGATAGCCGGCTGGTGGAGGGTCTATTTTGGGGCTCGGGCCTTCCCTGGGTGTCCTCACCCCCCTCCTGTCACCTCCACCCCCCCCCCCCCCCGCAGCGCACCCTGTAAAACCACCATGCGGCGATCCGCCGCCATTTTGCGGCAGATTGCCGCCATTTTGCTGTGGATTTTTGGCCTCTAGTGTCGACCATCGGCCATTTGCCGTAGTCGCGCCCTGTATAATCGGGCTTGGGCCTATTGTGTCCGCCCGGTGGCCATTTTGGGATATGCCTGGAATGAGAAAAGACTGCTTTCTCTGCAGACACTTCCTCTTCCACTCTGGACAGCATGGATGGCGCAGCAGCGCAGACCCTCTGACTGACGGTCATACGGCAAAATTCCTACTGGGAAGCAGCGCTTGACGCATCAAACCGCAAGTATAGCTGTATTCTCCCTGGGGTGCTGGTAGCGGTGTGTGCAGTCCTCCTGGGCCTTTCTTGGGTGTTCTGTGGGGCGGTGGTGGTCACATTGTGGGGGTGTCAGAGTTTTCTCTTCCGTTCACTGACAGACGCAGCCTTCTTATGACACATGGGGTTATGCTCATCCTACTAGGAGTAGACTAGGCAAAAACAAACAAAAGCGTAGGTTGGCCCCTCCCAGGGGGCCGTCCTCACCTCAGCATATAATCCCCCTGCCCTGTACAGCACATCAGTTTTTATTTGCCTAGTGCAAGGAGTAGACCTGGTTCCTTTTGGGATCTGCGGTCTCCTGAAGATTCATCTGATGAAGACTGCTATCAAGAAGCTGGCTGGTGGTATAGAGGATATCTCGAATCCAAATCTTTCCCCAGTCCGGCCGACACTATGCGAATGCCCTTCGGGGTGCCCACCGCATAGCGCCCGTTCCGTGCGGGCGGTCAGTGGTTAAAACCCACTAGAGCCCAGTGACTAGGTACGCCTGTCCAGGGGCCTGGCCAGCAGCATGCCTCCCCTAGGGGACGGTAGGTCTGCTCCGGTAGGCTACCGCTGTGCCCGTCAAGGATTGGTGAGTGGACCCCTCTGCCACCTTAGGGCGTGGAGAGTGGGCGTCTGGGCAGCTCTGGTGGTAAGCCGGCCGGTGGGGGCCATTAGAGGGACAGTTTGGGTAATACCCTTGGTGAGGTTAGTCCTCCGTCCCACCCCTCCCACTCCCCCTATTCCGCAGTACGGCACTGTTGCACTGACCGTTCGACTCTGCACCGACCGTCCGGAGCGCTGTGTTCGGCGGGTCACCGCCATTGAAAGATGAAGCACCGCTCGTTCGTGGCCGACCGCGCGGGTGTAATGGCAGCGTCCATTTGTGAAACCATGCGGTTTTCAGCCTGCGGTCTGGCGGCCCCCAGTGGTAGCTCAAGGAAGTGCAGTCTGGGTACAGGAAGTGTTTAAAAACGGAAGGGGGCTTCCGGTTTTCGCTTGTACAGCGTGGCTGACCCACAGCACCAGGCTCCTGGCGTGCAGTAGTTTGTGGGCATTGCTCTTCCGGTCGGAGTGCTGAGGCATCTAAACAGCAAGTATAGCTGGCCCTTCCTGGGTGCTAGTAGCGGTGTGGGCAATCCTCCCGGGTCTCCCTGGTTGATTGGTGGAGTAGAGGTGGTGGTTACACAGTGGGGGTGCTGGAAGGCTGTAATGTCAGAGGCCGGCAATATTATGGCAGGGTTACCTGCGGATCTACAATCCACCCCAGTAACACCAGTGTCTTTGGAACAGCTGAGGGTGGTGTTTTGGGGAGTTCTTTCCCCGGGCGGAGGTACCCGTTCCAAGGGTTCCTCAAAAACGCCCACCCCCCCCTTTCCTCCGGGGAGGATTCAGATCTGGAAAGCGCTTCAATGGTCACACCTGTGGAGTTTTCAGAGGGTGAACCACCCTCCGAGCATGAGGAGAGTCAAGAAACTCTGTCTTCGCGTGATAAGTCGATAGTGGAAGCACTGATCACTGATATCCGCAAGTCCATACGTCTTGATCCAGCTGGGGAGTCGCATGAGTCCACTTATGTTTGTGGCCCACTTAAACCGCCTAGTGCCCCTAGGGCTTACCCTTATGACCAAGTATTTGAGCAGGCGGTGTTTAAGGAGTGGCGTAGGCCACCAAGTTCCTTTGCTTTGCCTAAAAACTTTGCGGTGTGCTACCCCTTTGAGGAGAGCTTTACTAAGAGATGGGCCTCCCCGGTGGTGGACCCTGCCGTGGCTCGGGTGAATAAAGCAACCACCATTCCCTTGGAGGGGTCACCTTCCTTTAAGGAAGCGGCCGATCGCCGCACAGAGACAGTGTCTAAAGCACTGTTCTTGTTGGCTGGGTCAGCCATGCGGCCGGCGCTAGCAACTGCAATGGCGGCACAGTCGCTGCGGGGGCAGGCTACTGCTCTATGCACTAATTTAACTTGTGATTGTGCACAGGCTGAGGTACAGCGGGCACAACATTTGGAAGAGGGACTCGGCTACATATGTCATGCTGCTTTGGACCTCCTTCCTATATTGTCAAAAATGTCGTCTGTTTTTTCAATTGTTATCAGACGGGTGCTATGGCTCCGATCTTGGTCGGGCGATCAGGCTTCAAAGAAAGCACTGGCAGACCTTCCCTTTCAGGGAGAGCGTCTGTTTTCACGGGAGGTAAAAGTACTTTTCTCCCGGAGCCTAAACGGCGTGAGTTGCGGCGCAGACAGGGGCCTGTCGCGTCAAGTCAGAAGAAGTTTTTTCGGGCATCCAGCTCAGCAGGGAAAAGCTGCAGGACCGGAAAAGGTTTCGCAGGGCACAGTAAAAGGCCCTGGCAGCATAAGTCCGAAAAAGCGAAGGATAAATCCGCCTCCGCATGATGGGTTGCCCCCACCTCACGGGTGGGGGGCCGGTTACTGGGGTTCGCAGACAGATGGGCTGCCCGCATCACCGATCGGTGGGTCCTGGAGGTGGTGTCTTCCGGGTACAGGATAGAATTCAGCTCGGTGGTAAAGTTGCTAGGTACTTTAGAGAGGTAGGACCCATGGCCATACTAGTGGGGGACAAGCCGCTCTCGAGTCTGTCGCGGATCTTCGCGGACCACCGCAAGGACGCACTCGGAGTCCAAACTCCCCTTCTTAGAAAGACCCCCGTCTCTCGACTTAAGATAGGACATGGGCCTTCTGTGGTGGAGGTCCTGGGTGGCTAGCCACTACGCCCGTCGGGTAGACAGACGCTTGGGGTCATTGGCCGGGGGGTGGGCACTCCACCCCCGTTGGGTAGTACGCCTCCGCCTAAATAGGAAGCGAAAAAGCCTGAATACGACGGTCCCGGAAAATGACACGGGACGCTTTGGAAAAGGCCAGGACGTCGAAAAGGGACGACTCGACCTACGGGCTTTTTTGAAGAAGACTGAACTGCGCTGTCCGGGGACAGACGCGGCGTTGAGTGCGGCAAATCCGAGGCCCTCTTTTCATGAAAATGGAGGGCACTTTAGGAATTACTAAAGTAGGTTG
>BLSH010192022.1:89872-108800 GCA_018402905.1 Glandirana rugosa
TTTTTTTTTTTTTTTTTTTTTTTTTTTCCCAATGGATATGATCATTTTAAAGTTAATGCACAATACTGGTAAATGTTTACTTTAAATATAATTGTGATGCCTTCTATTGCCTCCACCATCTGTTCAGATTCTGATCTTCCTGCAGACAGTCTTTAAAGTATGATATGTTGAGAAGGAAGGGAAAGGAAAGGGAGCAGGAGATGGAGGGAGGGGAGAGGGGAAGGGGAAGGAAGGGAGAGGTGGGAAGCCTCAGGGAAAGGGGATGATTCGGTTTGTGGGGGGACTATAACGGTGCAAAGTTTTAGCTATTTCCAATTTAAATCAACAAAAGGAATATATAAAAATTAGATTATTGGTTTATATTAAAATCGCACAAAGTTGTGCTGATGCACTATTAGCATTAAAATCACCATACAGTGGAAAAACCAGACAAAATTTACAGTAGGTACATGAAATGTTGCAAGAGTTTTTACAAATCTGTGTCGATGTCCAACATGTTTCGCCTGAAAAGGCTTCCTCAGGGACTACAGACGACACATTCTTTGTACCATTCTAATGTAAAAGAACAAAAATAAGTAAATGTTGTACAGAATTATCCAAAATACATGTACAATGACTCAATAAATTGATCTTAACAATATCAAAGATACCAAATAATATTCAAAATAATCTAAATATTAAACATGCATCACCTCCTACTGCCTGGAAAAATGCCTGCAAGCCAAGCCTCCACCGTTCATCCAGTGACTGCGTCACACCGAGGGCGATGGTGCTGTGCATCCACCAGCCAACTATAAGTGGAACCGACAAAATGGAATGAATGATAAAGGAAGGGGGAAAAAATAAAATATATATAATATATATTATTATTATTTTTTTTTTTATAAAGGTATAACAACAGGAATGTTGATACCTTGTATCTAGAGGAATTCTTTTGACACAATCGGCATATTGCAAATGGAGCTGAAGTCCAAGCCCCGTGTAGAAGGGGGTTGTGCACTGCTAAATCCCCTAAAACAACAAAAAGATTTTTTAATCCAAGTAAGGATTAACTAGGAATTGCATTCGCTTAGATGCGTATGCGACTCCAGAAATCCAATGCCGCGAAGTGCTCCAGGCTGCGAAACAATGCATGTGCCCGCATTGGTCCAGAAGGCGCAACAGCGCCAAGAAGAGAAAGTCAAGGCAACAATGCATCGCATCCCGCCCGGAAACAGCACTAATCGCAAGCAGAGAACACCAGGGTCACACACACAAGCTGCAAACACAAACTTGAGAAGTATAGTGAGATATATGTGTCCAAGTGCGGTCACAACTCAAGTATATTGTATAATAAAATAAACGTAAATAGCCATGTATATATGCGTGGCTAGCGCTAATATATACCATAAGCTACACAGCTCAATCTATCCAATGAAAATCCAAAGAATCCTCACTGGAAGTTGCATGTGCTTTAGGGCGCAAAGCATAAGGCCAAAAAAAAGTTATCTAATATCATTAATCCAACAGCAGTCAACGGTGCAAAAGGAGGCTTACCTAGAGGCAACCATTATCAGGTGTACACGGTCCGGAGGCTGGGACCGTATGTACCCAGAGGCGGTCCACGTCAGTCGACGCCCCGTCTCCGCCAAGGGCGGAACTACGAACCCCATGGTGCACCGCGGCGTGGGGAACGCCCCGTGCATCTGGGGAGGCAGCAACTAGCCCGCAGGCCAGGAGAAGGCGGCGATATGAGCCGCCGAAGACGCTGCTATGGGTATTGCAGCATCAAACCGAGCGGATGCACACAGCACCCTTTCGCACCCGAACACCAGGCAAAGGAAGAAGGGAAAGGAAGCAGGGTCGAAAGTCGACCTGATGAGGCTTAACAGGCTTTAGTCCAAGGATGGAAAAATGCATGAAAGAATGGTTAATGCCATTTAATGAAGATAAATATAAGACAATAACAACACCCAATTGAGCAAAATATGCACAAATTGTAACATGAAAACCAAATTGCACCACTGCTAAATGCAGCAATCATGACAAGTGGTAAGGTATAAAGCATATAAATGAATACTAAAAAAATATCATACACGGTGTAGAGCATATGCACAAACTCTAAGAAGATCATAAATCTACAGACCAAAATGAATGATTATACCAAAGACACGGCAGTCTTTAAAGTAATTTTTCTCTTGCGTTCACTGACAGACACAGCCCTTCATTAACAAGTGGGTTTTATGCACATCCTACTAGGAGTAGACTAGGCAAATTGAAAAAAAGCAATCTGACCCCTCCCAGGGGGCCGTCCTCACTCCAGCATATAACCCCCCTGCTCTGCATAGCATATCAGTTTTATTATACCTAGTGCAAGGAGTTAGACCTGGTTCCCTGCTGGGACCTACGGTTCCCCAGATTTTTTTCTTCGGGCTTTTCAAGCCATCTGATGAAGACTGCTATCAAGTAGCCAGCTGGGGCATAGAGGATATCTCGAATTTTGAAATGTCCCCAGCACGGCCGACCGATGTGAGCTACCCTTAGCCTTGGCGGGGTCCGCCGCATCGTACCCCTTCCATGCAGGAGGCCAGTGGGTGACCCCCACTTGCATCCAGTGACCGGGCTGTGTTCGTGTCCAGGGGCACTTGGCCTGCAGCATCCCTCGCCACCAGATGGGAGGAAGGTCTGCAACCCACTATGCCCGTTGGATTGGTGAGTGACCCCCTCTCTCCCCCCCTAGGGGTGCGGAGGGGGGGGCTGGGCGTTTTGGCGGACTAGGCCGGTCAGTGGAGGGTTCTAGGGCTACAAGTCCCCCTGTCTGTTTTGACCGGTGGCGCCCCCTCCTGCACCCGCGCTCAAAAGATCGCCATGCGGCGATCCGCAGCCATTTTGCGGCGGATAGCCGCCATTTTGCCGTAGCCGCGGCCATTTTGTGGGCTCTTTTGGCCTCTCGTGGTGGACTGGCGGCCATTTTGCCGTAGTCGTGGCCTGTGTTACAGGCTTTGGCCTCTTGTGGCCGCTCGGCGACCATGTTTGATGTGCCTGTGGATGAAAACGTGTGGCTCACGCTGCTTCCTCTTTCCATCTGGGACAGCGTGGAAGGCACAGGGCGGCGCAGGCTCCTGTCTGGCGGTCAAAGCACTCCTACTGGGACGCAGCGCTTGAAGGGCAATCCTACACAGCAAGTATAGCTGGGCTCTCCCTGGGGTGCTGGTAGCGGTGGGTGCAGTCCTCCTGGGTGTCTCCCGGTTGCTCTGTGGGACAGTGGTGGGGCTGCATTGTGGGGGTGTCAGGGCCTTTTGGCCTGTCAGTGTTCCGGTGGCAATGGCAGCTGAACCTGCGGGTTCTTCCCAGGAGAAGTCGGTGGAAGCGCAACCTGCGCTGGGCCCTTTGGTTCCCCTGGATCAGCTAAGGTCCGTATTGGGGGAATTTTTTCCCCGGGAGGTGCCATGCCATGCTAAGGGGGTGCCTAAAAAGCGTCCACCCCCTCCTTCCTCAGGGGAGGATTCTGAACCGGAAGGGGCCTCAGTGGTCACGGGGACCCCCCGTGGAGCTCTCAGATGGTGAACTGGAGCCCTCAGATGGCGAGGAGAACCAGGGGGCCTCGATAGGGTGCTGGTGGCCTCTCTGATTGCCAATATCCGTGCGTCTTTGCGACTGGACCAAGCCGGGGAGTCGCAGGAGACTGCCTATTGTGGGTCTTTTAAGCCACCTTGGTCCCCTAGGGCTTATCCCTATGATCAATTCTTTGACCAGCTGGTCTATAAGGAATGGCAGCGTCCCCCAGAATTCCTTTTCCTTGCCCAAATGCTTTGCTGTGCGCTATCCCTTTTGAGGATAGTTTTGTGAAGAAGTGGGCATCCCCCACAGTGGACCCTCTGGCGGCTCGCCTGAATAAGGCAACGACCATCCCCTTGGATGGGTCTCCCTCTTTTAAGGATCCGGCCGATAGGCGGACGGAGGCGGTATCCAAGGCACTGTTCTTGGTGGCGGAGTCGGCCGTGAGACCAGCTCTGGTGTCAGCCATGGTGGCGCAATCCCTTACCGAGTGTGCGACTGAGTTGCACAATGAGTTGAGCTGCGGGTGCTGGCTTGAGGCATCACAGCGGGCGGACCATCTGATACAGGGTTTCCGGTATCTGTGTGACGCAGCGTTGGACCTGCTTCCCATGCTGTCTAAGATGTCTGTTTTTGCAGTCATTATCAGACGGGTGCTGTGGTTACGCTGTTGGTCGGGTGACCATGCGTCTAAAAAGGGCCTCACGGATCTTCCCTTTCAGGGCGGTCGGCTCTTTGGGGCACAGTTGGATGAGATCTTTAAAGATTTCACCAGGGGGAAGAGTACTTTTCTCCCGGAGCCCAGGCGGCGGGAGTTCCGCCGTAAGCAGGGTCCTGCTTCTTCGGGTCAGAAGAGGTTTTTTTTCGTGCAGCGGGCAAGGGCTCAAGGCCCGGCAAGCCTGCTTCGGGGTCCGGTAAACGGCCCTGGCAGCGCAAGAGCGAAAAGACGGAGGATAAGTCCTCCTCCGCATGATGGGTTGCCCCCACCCGATTCTCAGGTGGGGGGACGACTTCTGGGGTTCGCAGACAGGTGCACTGCCCGCATTTCCGACCGGTGGGTACAGGAAGTGGTGTCCTTCGGATTCAGGATAGAGTTTAGCACTCTACCCCCAGACAGGTTGTTCCCATCGAACTTGAGACTCCCTCAGGGGTGTCGAGAGGCTCTCCTAGGGGCTGTCCAGACGCTCTCCGAGCAAGGGGTGATTGTGCCGGTACCTCCGCTGGAAAGGTTCCGCGGCTTCTATTCAAACCTCTTTGTGGTGCCCAAAAAGGGTGGGGTCAGGCCAATTCTGGACTTAAAAGCGCTAAACCACTTCGTGAAGGCGCGGAAGTTCAGGATGGAATCTGTCCGGTCAGTCGTGGCCGCCCTGCACCAAGGGGACTTCATGGCGTCGCTGGATATCAGGGACGCGTATCTCCATGTTCCCATTTGCCCCCGGCACCAGCGCTTTCTGTGCTTTGCGGTGGGGGGATCTACATTACCAATTTGTGGCACTTCCCTTAGGTCTGGCTTTGGCTCCTCGGGTGTTCACCAAGCTGGTGGCTCCAGTGCTGGCGCTATTGAGGCAGAGAGGCATTGCGGTAGTAGCATACCTCGACGACTTACTCCTGCGAGCGGAGTCTGCTTCGGCCCTGGAGGAGAATGTGGCTATCACCATGGCCTCGTTGAAAGACTTCGGCTGGCTGATCAACCTGCAGAAGTCGACGTTGACTCCGTCATGTCGACTGGAATATCTGGGTCTGATTCTGAACACTGAGCAGGCGAAGGTGTTCTTGCCTCCGGCCAAGTTACTAACACTGCAAGCAGCAGGGTGCACCCTGCTGTCACGTCAGTGGTCCTCCTTACAGTTCTGTATGCGGGTGTTGGGGCTCATGGTCTCAGCCTTTTGAGGCGATTTCCTTCGCCCAGAGTCACACTCGGCTCCTACAGTGAGCGATCCTGTCACGGTGGGACAAGTTTCCGCTGTCCCTGGACCAGCTGATCAGATTGGATCATCAGACCAGAGGATCGTTGACCTGGTGGCTTCGGGCACTGGCTCTAACGTTGGGGAAGTCTTTCCTCCCCTGAATTGGTCGATAGTCACGACGGACGCCAGCCTATCGGGCTGGGGGGGTCCTGGGGAAGCTGTCTGCTCATGGCCGTTTGTCGGCGCAGGAATCCCGCCTTCCAATAAATGTGCTGGAGTTGAGGGCGATCAGGCTCTGCCTCTCCCACTGGACGGTAAGGCTGCGCGACCTCCCGGTTCGGGTTCAGTCGGACAACACCACGGCTGTGGCGTACGTGAACCATCAGGGCGGAACGAGGAGCTCGGCAGCGGCCCACATTCTGAGATGGGCAGAACTTCATGTGCCGGCAATCTCCGCCATTTACATTCCGGGCGTAGAAAATTGGCAGGCGCTGGATCAGGGGGAATGGTCCCTACATCCAGAGGTGTTCCGGCAGATTTGCCACAAGTGGGGGACGCCAGACGTGGACCTCATGGCGTCCAGGTTCAATCACGAGGTGCAGAACAAGGGACCCGTTGGCGGCTGCCACGGACGCGTTGGTAGCGCCTTGGGGTCGGTACCGGCTCCTGTACGCCTTCCCTCCCATCAAGCTTCTACCGCGACTACTGCTCAGGATAGAAGCGGAGGGGATCCCGACAATCCTGGTAGCTCTGGATTGGTCTTGGCGCCCTTGGTACGCCGACGTGGTGCGGATGGTGACCGATGTTCACTGGCGTCTGCCGCTGCGCAAAGATCTGTTGTCGCAGGGACCCATCCTGCACCCTGCTTTATTCTCACTGGCTTTGACGGCTTGGCTATTGAGTCCCAGGTGTTGAGGGATAGGAGTGTCTCTGACTCCGTGATCCCTACCATGCTTAAGGCGCGCAAGTGTACTTCGCGCAAGATTTATCATCGCACCTGGAAGGCCTATATTGCCTGGTGTGAGGCGGGGGGGTTGGAACCCCCGCTCTTACGTGGTGTCCCGGGTGCTGGCCTTGCAGCAAGGCCTGTATAACAAATTGGCATTGTGTACTCTTAAGGGTCAAATTTCTCTTTCACGCCTTTTGGCGTCACATTCGTTGATGTATATTTGTACAGGGTGTACGCCATGTGGCTCCTCAGATACAGTCGCCTTTGGCGCCGTGGGATTTGAATTTGGTACTCTCTGTACTGTAGAAACCGCCATATGAGAAAATTTAAGGATATTCCCTTACAATTTCTGTCGCAAAAAGTGGCTTTCTTGGTGGCCATTACATCCGCTAGGCGGGCGTCGAAGTTGGCAGTGTTGTCCTGTAAGTCTCCTTACTTGGTCCTTCATAAGGATAAGGCTGTCTTGCGACCTTCCCCTTCGTTTTTACCGAAGGTGGTCTCTTCTTTTCACATTTAATGAGGATATTGTTCTCCCTTCATTATGTCCGCACCCGTCGCATCCCAAGGAATTTGAGTTACATTCTTTGGATGTCGTGAGGGC
Source organism: Glandirana rugosa (assembly GCA_018402905.1). Lineage (NCBI taxonomy): Eukaryota > Metazoa > Chordata > Amphibia > Anura > Ranidae > Glandirana > Glandirana rugosa. Next base: position 96,867 of record BLSH010192022.1, read on the forward strand.
TTTGCGGGTGTATTTGGCAGCTACAGCTTCTTTTCGGAAGTCTGATGCTTTTGTTTGCGCTGACAGAAGGACCGCGCAAAGGGTTGGCGGCCTTGCCGGCTACGGTTTGCCATTGGATCAGACAGACCACCAGGGCAGTTAGTACTTCTTCAGTTAGTGTGCAAGGCGGCTACTTGGGCCTCGGTGCAGACGCTTGCTCAGTTTTACAAAGTTGATGTGTTAGCATCTGCGGATGCTGCTTTTGGCCGTAAAGTTTTACAGGCGGCGGTGTAGGCGCGGCTGGCGCTTCCTAAGAGGGTTCTGTTGGGTACAGTTGTTGTTTACCCACCCCTCTTGAATGACACTGCTTTGGGACATCCCCACTTGTCATTGAAGGGCTGCGTCTGTCAGTGAACGTAAGAGAAAGGATTTTACGGTTAGTTCTTAATAAAATCCCTTTTTTTTTAAACAACAAACCTGTTATACTTACCTGCTCTGTGTAATGCTTTTGCACAGAGCAACCTGGATCCTCCTCTACTGGGGTCCCCCACTGACTCTTCTGGCTCCTCCTGCTTTCAGAGTGCCCCAATACCAAGCTGCAAAGTATAGTATAGAGTGTCCCTATAGCAAGGTTAAAAAAAAAAAAATTCTGCCTTTTAGAACCACTCCCTTCCTGCCCAGGACTACATGCCCCATGAGGCATTGCTCCTCACACATTCACACAAGTTCTCAGGCACTTACTGACATGCATGGATGGTGTACTGAGCTGTATGTATGCTGCACTGTGTATACTGACATGTATGAACGGTGTACTGAGCTGTATGTGTGCTGCACTGTATTTCCTGATATGTAAACAAATAATGCATTCTGTATGCAGGCCAACTAATCAGCTGGCCGATTAATTGATTATGAAAATAGTTGACATTTATTTTCATTGATTAGTTTTTTCGACCCTAGTTGCAGCCCTACTTGGCAGTATCGAGAGAGGCTAATACACAGGTCTCAGGGATAAAATGACATAATTGAGCTACAATTTGGGTCCCATGTATATTGAGGGATTTTGGCTTGCCAGGCATAAATCCTGTTTGGTCTTCATGATTTAATTATACTAAGAATCAGAGTTGAGCTGCAAGTATTTTTTTTTTTTTTTTTTTTCAAAATTTTATAATCCAATTTTAGTTATGATGTCGGTAAGAAGCACAATCTGTGAGGTCCTTGTCAGGTCTGGGAATGAAATTATTGTGGCAGTATACATGGAATGTGGCAATTTCCCTTCTTGAAAAGCCTTCAAGTATACCTGTACCATTAGAGGTGTGCATCTTTACTGGTCTCACAATTCGATTCAGCAATGCATCACGGTTACTGCCCATGGTTTTCATCAAAAATTTTTAAGCAGTCAGGAAAACTCACTTTTTTTTATTTTATTTTATCTGCTCTTGGGAGCAGTCTCCTGGGAGAGCCTTGCCAAGGTTCTCTAAAATTAAAAAAAAAAAAAAAAAAAAAAAAATCACTGCCAGCCCCTCCTTTCTTTTCTTTCTTTCTTTCTTTCTTTCTTTCTTTCTTTCTTTCTTTCTTTCTTTCTTTCTTTCTTTCTTTCTTTCTTTCTTTCTTTCCTTTCTTTCTTTCTTTCCTTTCTTTCCTTTCTTTCTTTCCTTTCTTTCCTTTCTTTCCTTTCTTTCCTTTCTTTCTTTCCTTTCTTTCCTTTCTTTCCTTTCTTTCTTTCCTTTCTTTCCTTTCTTTCTTTTCTTTCTTTTCTTTCTTTTCTTTCTTTTCTTTCTTTTCTTTCTTTTCTTTCTTTTCTTTTCTTTCTTTTCTTTCTTTTCTTTCTTTTCTTTCTTTCCTTTCTTTTCTTTCTTTCCTTTCTTTTCTTTCTTTTCTTTCTTTTCTTTCTTTCCTTTCTTTCCTTTCTTTCCTTTCTTTCCTTTCTTTCCTTTCTTTCCTTTCTTTCCTTTCTTTCTTTCTTTCCTTTCTTTCTTTCTTTCCTTTCTTTCTTTCCTTTCTTTCTTTCCTTTCTTTCTTTCCTTTCTTTCTTTCCTTTCTTTCTTTCCTTTCTTTCTTTCCTTTCTTTCTTTCCTTTCTTTCTTTCTTTCCTTTCTTTCTTTCCTTTCTTTCTTTCCTTTCTTTCTTTCCTTTCTTTCTTTCTTTCCTTTCTTTCTTTCCTTTCTTTCTTTCCTTTCTTTCTTTCTTCCTTCCTTCCTCCTCCGGCTTTAGCCCTTAGATGGGGAGGATAGCGCCCAGAGGTCACATGAGCGGCCATGAAAGATCTGAGATAATAATGTATTTACAGGCATCGGTTTACATTAACACTTACACAGGGTAGGATGGATCCATGAAGCAGAGGGGCTGGCAGTGTTTTTTTTTTTTTTTTTTTTTTTCTTTTTTTTTAAATTTTTTCTAACTCTTGAGTACGATGCCAGGGCGCGCCAGGATGACGTCCATTCATGCAATCGCGATGCAGCTGTTCTCTGCAGAATCGTTCAAGGCTGCATCGCAATGCATCGATTCGGCAAGTATTTTTAATACCCCTACTGTACCATAACCGGGCTATGATATCTGCTTATCTACCATAGGCTTCTAATGGATGGCTGTCAAGATGTGATGCCTTACCAGAGGCCATGGAGAAAATAGATGTTCTCGCCTCCTCCTCTGTTATATCTGCATCCAACAATGTGACCTGCTCCTGCGACAGAGAAGGAAAATTTTAAATTGCTTAATCACTTCCCGCCCGGCCTATAGCAGATTGACAACCAGGCGGTCATTTTGTTATCCTGACTGCGTGTCATATGACGTCCAGCAGGATAACACGCGATCGTGCGCCCACGGGGATTGGTGGCGTGGAGTGTCACTCTGACACACCGCAACACTGATCGTGGTAAAGAGCATCTGATAGAGGCTGTTTACCACGTGATCAGCTTTGACCGACCACATCGTCAACCAGGAAGTGCCATAAACTGCTTTCCTCAGTTCGCGCTGACAGAGAGGGACGATTGGCGGCTCTTCTGTCAGAGGGGGGGTCTGCACTGATAATCGGCGCATTGATTATCAGCGCAGCCCCCATCAGAAGTGCCCATCACTGCTGCCAGTCAGTCAGTGCTCATCAAAGTGCCTGCCAGTGCCCATCAGTAATGACTGACAGTACGTCCTCATTAGTGCTGCCCACCAGTGTAGCCTGTCAGTGCCGCCTATTGGTGGCCATCAGTGCTGCATATCAGTGCCCATCAATTCTACATATTATTGTTTCCTTGACAGTGCCAACTCATCAGTGCCCATCATTGCAGCCTCATCAGTGCGCGTCAGTGAAGGAGAAAACCAAATTTTATAACCGAAATGAAGAAACAATTTTTTTTTTTTTTTTAAATTTCGGTCTTTTTTTAGTTTGTTTAGCAAAAGATAAACACCCAGTGCTGATCAAATACCACCAAAAGAAAGCTCGATTTGTGGGAAGAAAATGATAAAAATTTAGTTTGAATGACAATTGCGCGGTTATGTAACACTGTACTCAAATTGTGACAGCGCTGAAAATTGTCCTGGGAAGGAAGGGGGGGGGGGTAAGTGCCCAGTATTGACAAGGGACATTACAACTAGGGTCGAAACAACTAATTGATAGACAACTAATCAATTACTCGGCCAGCCGATTTGTTTGCCTACGTACAGAATTAATTTGTTTACATATCAGGAAGTACAGTGCAGCACACATAGCTCAGTACACCAGCCATACATGTCAGTAAGTGCCTGAGAACTTGTGAATGTCTGAGGAGCAATGCCTCACGTGACATGTAGTCCTGGGCAGGAAGTGAGTAGTTCTAAAATCAGAAGTTTTTTTACCTCGCTATAGGGGCACTCTATACTGTAATTTTGCAGCTTGCTCTTAGGGCACACCGAAGGCAGGATGAGCCAGAAGCGTCGGTGGCTGACCCCAGAAGAACGATTAGTAACGATTTATCTGCTCTTTTTGTACTATAAAAGGTAATTTTAGTTTTTTTAACCCCATTATGACAAGTGATACAAAAAAGCTTGCTGCTGCTACTAAATGTCTTAGGCTTGGGCTTGGTTCACACTGTGTTTTTTGGTGCTTTTTGCAGAAACTCGCTACAGTTCATTTAACATGGTTTCCTATGGGACACATTCACATCTATGCTTATTTGGAAAGGGCCAAGAACTTTTTTCAAATGTAAAATGGTGCTTTCTCTTACGTTCATTGACAGACGCAGCCTCTATTTATGACACGTGGGTTATGTACCTTTTACTAGGAGTAGACTAGGCAGAATGAAACTTCAGAAAGCAAAGCTGGCCCCTCCCAAGGGGGCCGTCCTTACTCAGCACATAACCCCTCAGCCCTGCATAGCATATCAGTTTTCTTCTGCCAAGTGCAAGGAGTTAGACCTGGTTCCCTGCCGGGAACTGCAGTTCCCCTAAAGTGTTTTTTTTTTTTTATTTTTTTTTTTTTTATTCTTTTTGCGCAAGCCTTCTGATGAAGACTGCAATCAAGTTGCCAACTGGGGACCACGCAGATGTTCATAGGTCCTGCCATTTCCCCAGCACAGCCGACGGATGTGAGCCACCCTTAGCACTGGCGGGGTCCGCCGCATTCTGCCCGTTCTGTGCGTACGGCCGGTGGGTTAAAGGTCCCACCTTGCGTGTCCAGGCTATGGCCGGTTCCAGGGGTCATTTGGCCAGCAGCATCCTTCCCTGCCTGGGGGGAGGAAGGTCTGCACCGGGTGGCTACCCGCTACACCCGTCTGGATGGGTGAGTGACACCCCCCTGCCCCCTGGGGCAGAGGGGGGGCGACTAGCGGTACCGTTCCGGTGGGGGGGTACAGGCCCACTGGTCCCTGTCATGTCCTTTCTCTTACCCCCCCGCCCTCCCCCTGAACGCTCCGCACGCTCTGCTGCCAGTCCCGCAGCCGCTCGCATGCTACACATGCTTGGACCACTCCACGGACCGCTCCGTCGCATGCCATGCGGCCGCCGCCATTTTGGCGGCGTCGGCCGCCATTTTCCCGGAGCCGCGCCCACTGCCATTTTGGAGGTGTTTGACCTCTAGTGTTTGTCGGCGGCCATTTTTGGTTGGTCTCCCTGTATGGGAGTTTTCCATGTGCTTCTTGGGCCCCATTCCTTCTGGGAACGCAGCGGCAGCAAGACTATCAGCATCAGCAGCTTGGGCAGCGGCACATCTGGTGGCATTGGCAGACAGTGGCAGCTTGCTGGGGCACACAGTGGCACCGGGTTCCGCAAGTATTGCTGACTTTCTCCCTGGGGTGCAGGGGCGGCGGTGCTGAGTCCTACCGGGCAGTCCTGAGGCTTTGCAGGGAGCGGCACTGTGGGGGTGATGGTTGGTAGGCCTCACAAGTGTCCTGGCGGTGGCGCAATGGCGGCTGAACCGACTGTTTCTTCTCCGGAGGGGTCCGCAGAAGCACAGGCCGCGCTGGGACCTCTGGTTTCCCTTGATCAATTGACCTCCATCTTAGGAGTTTTTCACCCGGGGGGAATCGGACTGGTTTAGGGGGGGCCCTAAAAAGGGTCCCCCTCCCCTGCAATCCTCTGAGGAGGACTCGGAACTGAAAGGGGGCTCTGGGGTCATGGGGACCCCCATGGAGCTCTCAGACGGAGAGCTGGAGCCTTCGGATGGAGAAGAGGACCAGGGGGCCTCGGTGGCACGCGAAAAGGCGCTGGTGGGCGCCCTTGTCGCAGCTGTTCGCAATTCACTGCGCCTGGATCAGGCTGGAGAGGCACAGGTGCCTGCCTATACTTTTGGGTCCAAGAAGCCCTCTCGTGCTCCTAAGGTTTTTCCTACCTCCAGTATTTTGACCAGTATGTGTATAAGGAATGGAAACGTCCGCTGAATTCCTTTACCCTGCCAAAACGTTTTTTCTGTGTGCTATCCCTTTGAGGACAGCCTGTTATAGAAATGGGTCTCCTCCGCGGTGGATCCGCCAGTGGCCCGCCTGAACAAGGCGACAACTATTCCCCTGGAGGGGTCTCCCTCTTTTTGGGATCCGGCCGATAGGCGGACGGAAGCAGTGTCTAAGGCACTCATTTTTGGTGGCGGGGGCAGCCATGCTACCGGCCTTGGTGTCTGTCATGGTATCTTAGTCGCTCACGGAGTGTGCAATAGTGGAGTGAGGCCCGGGGCGGCGTCTATTCGCCTGAATCCGTGCAGCGAGCAGACCTCCTGGTGCAAGGGCTTTGTTACCTTTGTGACGCAGCTCTGGACTTGGTACTGATGTTGTCAAAAATGTCGGTATTCGCAATCATTATCAGGCGCCTGCTGTGGCTGCAACGCTGGTCGGGTGACCACGCTTCCAAGAAAGGTCTTATGGATCTTCCCTTTCAAAGTGGCCGTTTTTTTGGGCCCCAATTGGATGAAATCATTAAGGATTTCACTGGGGGGGGGGGGGGGGAAGAGTACGTTTCTTCCCGAACCCAAGTGGCGTGACCAGCGCTGCAAACAGGGACCTCAGCCGTCTGGGCAGAAACAGTTTTTTTGTGTGCCCAGTCAGGCGGGCAGGAACTCCCGGCCCGACAAGTCTGCCTCGGGCTCTGGTAAGCATCCCTGGCAACGCAAGCCCGAAAAGACGGAGGGTTAAGTCCTCCTCCGCATGATGGGTTGCCCCCGCCCGATTCTCTGGTGGGGGGCCGACCTCTGAGGTTCGCGGACCGTTGGACCACCCGCAAGTCCGACCGGTGGGTTCGGGAGGTGGTGTCCTCCAGGTACAAGATAGAGTTCAGCACCTGGCCCCCGGACAGGTTCTTCCCGTCCAATTTAAGGCTCCCTCCAGAGCGTCGGCTAGCTCTGCGAGGGGCTGTGCGGTCGATGTCCGAACAGGGGGTGATTGTGCCAGAGATTCCGCGGCTTCTATTCAAACCTCTTTGTGGTACCAAAGAAGGGGGGGGGCAGGCCGGTTCTGGACTTGAAAGCGCTCAATCACTTTGTGAAGACGCGCAAATTCAGGATGGAATCAGTCCGTTCGGTCGTGGCCGCCCTGCACCAAGGGGATTGGCTGGCGTCCCTGAACATCAAGGACGCATATCTGCACGTTCCCATCTATGTCGGGCACCAGCGCTTCCTGTGCTTTGCTGTGGGGGACCTTCATTACCAGTTTGTGGCTCTCTCCTTCGGCCTGTCCTTGGCTCCGCGGGTGTTCACCAAGTTACTGGCCCCGGTGCTCGCTCTGTTGCGACAGAGGGGCATTGCCGTGGTAGCCTACCTGGATGATCTCCTCCTGCGCGCGGAGTCGGCGCAGGCTCTGGAGGACAATGTTACTGTCACTTTGACCTCACTGAGGGACTTCGGTTGGCTGATCAACCTACAGAAGTCGACATTGACCCCGTCCTGTGGCCTCGAATACAGTATCTGGGTCTGACATTGGACACGGTGCAGGCAAAGGTATTTCTACCTTCGGACAAGTTGCTGACACTGCAAGTCACGACGGTGGTCCTCCTTACGTTTTTGCATGCGGGTGTTGGGACACATGGTCTCGTCCTTCGAGGCGATACCGTACGCCTAGAGTCACACCCGGCTCCTGCAGCGAGTGATACTACTGCAGTGGGACAGGTCCCCCTCGTCTCTTGACCGTCTGATCCGGCTGGATCATCTGACCAGGGGGTCGTTGGCTTGATGGCTTCAGGCCCCGGCATTGACCCTGGGGAAGTAGTTTCTTACTCTAAATTGGTCGATAGTCACGAGGGATGCCAGTCTCTCGGGCTGGAGAGAAGTCCTGGGGAACCTGTCCGCTCAGGGCTGTTGGTCGGCGCAGGAGTCTCGACTTCGATCAATGTGTTGGAGCTGAGGGCGATCAAGCTTTGTCTCCTTCGCTGGTCGGCGAGGCTGCGCGGCCTCCCGGTACGGGTTCAGTCGGACAACGCCACGGCCGTGGCGTATGTGAACCATCAAGGCGGAACAAGAAGCTCGACAGCAGCGGCAGAGGCAGCCCACATCCTAAAGTGGGCAGAGCTTCACGTGCCGGCAATCTCCGCCATCTACATTCCGGGCGTAGAAAATTGGAAGGCGGACTTCCTAAGTCCCCAAAAGCTGGACCAGGGAGATTGGTCCCTGCATCCAGAGGTCTTTCACCAGATTTGCGAAAGTTGGGGCATGCCAGATGTGGATCTCCTGGCGTCCAGATTCATTCACAAGGTGAAGACCTTCGTGAGCAGGTCAAGGGACCCGTTGGCGGCAGCCTCGGATGCTCTGGTGGCCCCGTGGTCCCGGTACAGGCTTCCCGACAATCCTGGTGGCTCTGGATTGGCCTCGGCGCCCTTGGTACGCCGATGTGGTGCGGATGGTAACAGACATTCCCTGGCGACTTCTGCTTCGCGAAGATCTACTGTCACAGGGCCCCATCTTGCACCCTGCTTTACCATCGCTGGCTTTGACGGCATGGCTATTGAGTCCCAGGTGTTGAGGGACGGGGGGGGGTCTCTGAGTCGGTGATCCCCACTATGCTTAAGGCGGGCAAGTGTACTTCGCGCAAGATTTATCATCGCACCTGGAAGGCCTATATTGCCTGGTGCGAGTCGGGGGGTTGGAACCCCCGTTCCTTTACAGTTGCCCGGGTGCTGGCCTTTCTTCAACAAGGCCTTGACCAAAAGTTGGCTTTGAGCACCCTCAAGGGCCAGATCTCCGCTCTGGCGATTCTCTTTCAGCGTCCTTTGGCGACGCATTCTTTGATCCGTACATTTGTACAGGGTGTACGTCATGTGGCTCCTCAGGTACGGTCGCTTTTGGCACCATGGGATCTGAACTTGGTACTTTCTGTACTGCAGAAACCGCCTTATGAGAAGATCAGGAATATTCCCTTACAATTGCTGTCTCAGAAGGTCGCCTTCTTGGTGGCTATCGCATCCGCTAGGCGGGTGTCTGAAATGGCAGCTTTGTTGTGTAGGTCTACTTATTTGGTCCTACATAAGGATAAGGCGGTGCTGCGCCCTTCTCCTTCGTTCCTTCCGAAGGTAGTATCCTCTTTTCACATTAATGAGGACATTGTCCTCACTTCCTTGTGTCCGCACCCTTCTCACCCTAAGGAGATTGCCCTGCATTCCTTGGATGTGGTGAGAGCATTACGGGTGTATTTGGCAGCTTCCTTTTTTAGGAAGTCTGATGCGCTGTTTGTGCTGACGGATGGGCCGCGCAAAGGGTTGGTGGCTTCGTCGGCCATGGTTTCACGTTGGATCAGACAGACCGTGACCCATGCGTATACTGTATGGGGACAAGAACCCCCTTTTCCGGTCACGGCTAATTCCACCAGGGCGATTAGCACTTCCTGGGCATTTATACACCAAGCATCGGTGTCTCAGGTGTGCAAGGCGGCTACTTGGGCCTCGGTGCACACTTTTTTGTTAAGTTTTACAAAGTTGATGTGTCTGCATCCGCGGATGCTGCTATTGGCCGCAAAGTTTTACAGGCGGCGGCGTAGGTGCGCCTGGCGCCTCCCGAGATCTTTCTTTGGGTACAGTTATTTTCCCACCCCTCTGTTTGACAATGCTTTGGGACGTCCCCACGTGTCATGAATAGAGGCTGCGTCTGTCAATGAACGTAAAAGAAAATAGGATTTTGTTAAGAACTTGCCGTAAAATCCTTTTCTCTGAGTTCATTGACAGACGCAGCACCCACCCCTCAGTGTTGTGTTTGTACAGCTTGTTACAAACTGATGTGCTATGCAGGGCTGAGGGGTTATGTGCTGAGTAAGGACAGCCCCCTTAGGAGGGGCCAGCTTTGCTTTCTGAACGTTCGTTCTGCCTAGTCTACTCCTAGTAAAAGGTGCATAACCCATGTGTCATGAATAGAGGCCGCGTCTGTCAATGAACTCAGAGAAAAGGATTTTACGGTACGTTCTTAATAAAATCCTATTTTTTTTTTGGTTCAATAGACTTCAATGTAGAAGCTGCAGAAAAGCATGTAGTGCGTTTTTGCAGCAATTTGCATTTTTAATAATCTGCCCAACAACAAATTGGTCAAAAAAATGCAAAACGCAAAATCGCGTGTGCAAAAAATGCAAAACGCACTGCAGAAATGGTTCACACCTATGCAGTTTGCTTTTGATCCTTGCCTTATGCTGGCCATACACACATCGATTTTCGAACGAGAATATTCATACGAAAAATCTTTGTACATTCGCTGAATGAAAGAATGTCTTTTGAAAATTTCACTTGCTTTTAACATTCAGTTTTAAAATGAGTGAACGAAAACCACATACACTGTCTGAAAATTCCTTTCACCGAGAAGTTTTCTATTCTGCTCCTTCGGATTTTCCTGTCACTGTGGTTGAAAACGATTGACAATTTGACCCCACTAATGATTAGAAAATCGAACAAACGTTCTTAAAATTTACATTTTTTTTTTTTTTTTTTTTTGAAGGAAGACATTGTTTTTGTATGGCCAGCATATAATATATTACAGTTCTCTCTGAGAATCTGCAAAACATTCTTTTAATTTTTTTTTTCTTTAAATAAAATTTTTTACCAGATTCAATCTCTAATAGTATATACAGTATATCTCTTCTGTCTGTTATTCTCAGAGTGGATTAGGGATTTTGCTCCCTAACCATATAGTTATTCATATTTACCATTGCATATGCGAGATGTCTATTGACGTCCTGGGATTTCAGTGGTGATATCTCAATGATGCCGGCACCTGCAGGCATCATTGAGGTATCATTTTTTAGAGCAGGCGATTCCCATCAGCGTAAGAATGATCATAGTGGCAGGTCAGCCGATTGATCGTTCTTACAGGCGGCGGGAGGGGATGTCCCCCCCCCCCCCCACCCCTCCCGCCGCCCTCCGGTGCTTCTCCCGACTCACCTGAGCGATCGGTGGCCGGGAGAAGGAATTGCCTGCCGCCGGAAGCTAGTGCCAGAGATTTCCGAGGGACAGATGTCCCTCGGTCATCTCTATGGCTCTCGGAGGCCCGGGTGCACGTTGCGACGTCACTTCCGGGTCTCCAAAGTAAACCATAGCCGTTAAAGGGGAAGGAAAGGCTGAGATTGTCTGTCTGTTTTTTTTTTTTTTCCCTGATCTCAGCTTTTCCAGCCTGTAGGAGAGATGTAGGGTCTTATAGACCCTGCATCTGTCCATAAAGATGACCTGTCACTCACTTTTCCTATTACAAGGAATGTTTACATTCCTTGGAATAGGAATAAAAGTGATCAAAAAAATAAAAATAAAGTGAAAGTGTCAAAATAAAAAAAATAAAAGTAAAATAAGAAATTTAAAAAAAAAAAAAAAATTTAAAGCGTCCCGTCCCCGCGAGCTTGCGCACAAAAGCGAACGCATACGCAAGTCGCGCCCACATATGTAAACGGCGTCCAAACCACACATGTGAGGTATCGCCGCGTGCGTTAGAGTGAGAGCAATAATTCTAGCCCAAGACCTCCTCTGTAACTCAAAACACCTAACCTGTAAAATTTTTTAAACATCGCCTATGGAGATTTTTAAGTACCAAAGTTCGGCGCAATTCCACGAGTTTGCGCAATTTTAAAATGTGACATGTTGGGTATCTATTTACTCGGCATAACATCATCTTTCACATTATGAAAAAAAAATTGGGCTAACTTTTTACTATTTTTTGTTTTGTTTTTTTTTTTAACTCATGAAACTTTTTTTTCCAAAAAAAACGCGTTCGAAAAATCGCTGCGCAAATACCGCATGACCTAAAAAGTTGCAACAACCTCCATTTTATTCCCTAGAATCTTTGCTAAAAAACCATACATAATGTTTGGGGGTTCTGAGTAATTTTCTAGCAAAAAAATGGTGATTTATACATTAAGGAGAGGAGTGCCAGAAATGGCTCGGATGCAAAGTGGTCAAGAATATATTGCCTTTTTTTTTAAAACTTTGCATATTACCTATATTATACACCAATGTTTTCTTAAGGTTGTTTTCCGATTGAATCAAAACAATAATCGGCCAACTAATCGATTTATGAAAATAATTGTTAGTTGCAGCCCTAGTTACAAG
>BLSH010192022.1:114799-126979 GCA_018402905.1 Glandirana rugosa
TCTCATACAGGTCTACGCACTCGCTATACGCAAAGGACTTCCGTATAGTGGACTCGTGGCATCATGACATCGAGAAATAAATAAAATATGGAAAAGAGACCGTACGAGTAAGGGGAGGAGGGGGGAGGTAGGAAGGGGTCAGGTTGGAGGATCACCATCTTCTCTTCTCAAAGTTCTTCTCCAAGATTAAAAATCCATGACAGACTTAAAAGTAATAACATATAATGTGAGGGGAATGAGCATGCCAGAGAAAAGGTATAAAATAAATAAAGAGCTACAGTACTACGGTGCTCAGGTGATATGCCTTCAGGAAACGCATATCGCTCACGCATCTGGACATACTCTGGCGACAAGCCGGTTCCCCAGTTGGTTTTACGGGGATTCCACCTCGAACAGGGCGAGAGGAGTAGCTATAGGCTTTAGCAGGGAGATCAGGTTTCTGATAAAAGAACAATTAGCTGACCCTGACGGTCGCTTTCTTTTTATTAAGGGTGAGATTGGGAATATAAAATGCACAATTGCGAGTATCTACTCACCAAATAAGTCCCCGGAAACTTTCTTTAAGAAGGTGATAAGGAAATTGATGGCATTTACTGAAGGATGGTTAATTGTAGCAGAAGATTTCAACATGAGTATAGATTCAAGTATAGATACAACAGGGACACCCAAATATAAATCAGCAGGTAAACCTAAAGAAGTAAGAAAGGTATTAGAGGAAAACCAACTGGTAGATGCATGGAGAATAAAAAACCCGAAAAAAAGGGATTATACATTTTATTCCGCTGTACATGGGTCATATTCGAGACTGGATGTCATCCTAATTGCGCACCAGATGATATCCAGCCTAAGGGGGGCAAAGATAGAAGTAATGACCATATCGGACCATGCCCCTATGTGGATTCAGTTGGATATAGGGGGGGTAGAAAGCCATAGAAAGGCATGGAAAGTAAATGACTCTCTTATGCAAGACCGAGAGACACTTAAATATCTTGAATCTGCATTAAATAACTATTTTAGGATAAATGATTTGGAAGGCATCACAAGGTCCCTACTATGGGAAACTCATATAGTTTACATTAGGGGGCTACTGATAGAAATAGGGGCGAGAAAGAAGAAAGAGAAAATGGAAAGGAAGAAATCTCTATACAAGGAAATACAGGCATTAGAACAAATGGCAAAAAGGAAAGTAAAAACAGTAAAACAGAAGCTCTTTTTAAAAAGGGAGGAACTAGCGGATTTACTCGAAGAGAGAAAGAAAGCACTCCATTTAATAACGAAAGATTCATACCAATGGGGGAATAGACCGGGAAAATGGATTGCGAGGAAGGTAAAAGAGAGGAAAAGTGCAACATTATTCCTAGGATAAAAAACGAGGACGGAGGAATAGAAAACGACACATCAGCTATAGCCAACGTATTTCAAAAATACTATAGTAAACTATATAATGTTAAGAGGAGGGCAGGAAGAGGGGAGGGGGAAAAGGACCGCAAGGTCAGATGTCAGGAATATCTTAGAGACCTGGGTATTCCTCTGATACCGGAGGATGAGAAGAAACTCCTCGAAGAGCCCATCACGGAGGAAGAGATAATTAAAATAATAAAAAACATGCCGAGGGGGAAAAGCCCTGGCCCGGATGGGTACTCTATTCTGTATTCTAAGAAATTTCAAAAAATATTGGTCCCTAGACTGTGTGAGTACTTTAATAGACTAGTGGAGGGAGAGGAATTAAGGGAGGAGTCAACTGCAGCACACATCACCCTTCTCCTAAAGGAAGGCAAGGATCCAGAATCCCCAGGGAGTTACAGACCAATCTCACTAATGAATTTAGATATAAAGATCTATTCAAAAATAATAGCAGAAAGACTAAAAATATTGATACCAAATCTGATGCATGAGGATCAAACAGGCTTTGTGACAGGAAGAGAAGGGAAGGATAGCTGCCTAAGAACACTATTGTTGACGCAGGCAGCGAAAAGAAGCGGAACCCCAGTCGTGCTCATGTCAGTGGACGCCGAAAAAGCTTTTGACTGGGTCGACCGGGGTTTCATGCCGGAGGTCCTGAGCCAGATGGGAGTGGGCTTGAAGATGAAGAGGTGGATCACAGTATTGTATATACAACCTACAGCAAAAATTAGAGTAAATGGTACCCTCTCAGAGAAGATAGCGCTTTTTAATGGAACCAGGCAGGGGTGCCCTCTCTCCCCGATTCTCTTTATACTCACACTGGAACCTCTGATGGCGGCAATTCGGGCAAATGGGGACATGGGGGGAGGGGGGTGAGAATCGGGAAGAGAGAACACAAAGTGGCTGCTTATGCAGACGACTGGTTATTATACATTTCAAACCCCAGGATTTCAATCCCAAACGTGATGGAGGAAATAAACCGATATGGTAGCTTGTCAAACTTTAAGATGAACGCAACAAAAACAGAGATGCTAAATATAAATATGTTAGAGAGATCAGAAGGCCATTGAATCCAAGCTTCCATTTAAGTGGTGTAAGGGTGAGATGGGATACATGGGGATAAAATTGACAGCTGGAGTAGAAACAATGTATGAGACCAACTATATACCTGCATTAAATAACATTAAGAAACTGTTAAAATACCCAAGCCAAAAACCCCTGTCTTGGTTAGGGAAAATAAATGCTGTAAAAATGTATGTCCTCCCTAGAATGATAAGTATGCTGTTCCTTCATCCGGGGTTCGTCCTGTTCATACGGAGAACTGAGGAAGAAGGGATTTCAACAAGAAGGGAATGTATAGAGTAATAATTTTGAATTAAAAGAGTTACCACGATGATGTAAATAACAGGAGACTATATGAACGGTAAAATGAAATGTGGTATGGATCTCCTGACTTACTGAAGTGGGAAAAAAAAAAAAAAAATCAGGGGTGATCAAAGTGTTAAGTGTGCTCCTAAGGAGTACTTTCTAACTGCGGTGGGGGGGATGCTGACACTGGAGGAAAAGTGCTGTGTCCAATCACAGCGGGAGCGAGTCGCCAGCTCGCCCCAGACTTGGAAGACACGAACAACATACAGAAACGTTTCGCGCAGCTGGGCCGCCCTGCTGCAGTATAAGGGCAGTCTAGAAGTAGTTAAAGCAGTGTACTGAGCTGGCCAGGACCACCTCTGGAGGGAGTCTATTCTACATTTACACAGCTCTTACTGTGAAGAAACCTTTTTGTATTTGGAGATGAAATCTCTTTTCCTCTAGACTTATGCCCCGGACGACGATCGCACATACAACCGTGTTGAATCGTATGTTGGCTGTTGTATGCAGCAAACTGACTGCACTACACGATCGTACGGCCGGGGAAAGAACGTTCAGGTGCATGTAATTAGCATCCAGCCATTCCTGACTTTGGGCATGCGTGTTTTGCACAATACAACTTTGTTGTACCAACTGCTCTGTACACACGATACAACGGTCATATGCGAGCTTGTTGGTACGACCAAGTTTTCTAGTTTGCTCATACAACTCCCTTGTACGACCGTCGTATGTTCGACTGTTCAAATCGCGCATACGAACGGTCGTGAGTACGACCTGTTGTATGCGATTGTCAAACCGTGGTGTACGGGGCTTAAGAGTGCCCCCTTGTCCTGTGTGATGACCTTTTAACCAGTTAACAACCGCCCTATAGACAAAAGACGTCTACAGGGCGGTTGCTTAATTCTGGGAGGACGTCTATTGATGTCCTCCCAGAATCACGCTTCCCGCGCGCCCACGGGAACATCCGTGACCGTCGGGTCCGGGTGACCCGACTGATCACGGATCGCGGTGAATGGCCGCTGTGAGCGGCCTTTTACCACGTGATCGCACCGTCAAATGACAGCGTGATCACATGTAAACAAGCCGGCGGAAGCGCCGGCTTTTCTCTCTCCTCTCTGCACCGATCGGTGCATTGCGAGAGGAGAGAGGGGGGAGAGAGGAGGTGCTGCAGCACTGTGGGCGATGTGTAATGCCCACAGCATTGCTAAGTGACACAATGCACCCCCAAAATCCATTTTCCACCCCCACCCATCCTCACCCACCCATCCTCACCCAATCCATACTCCCCCACCCATCCATCCATGCTCACCCATCCTCACCCATCCATCAATGCTCACCCACCCAGCCGTGCTCATCCATCCATCCTTGCTCACCCACCCAGCCCTGCTCAACCATCCATCCGTGCTCACCCATCCATCCATCCATGCTCACCCACCCAGCCGTGCGCACTCACCCATCCATCCATGCTCACCCACCCAGCCGTGCTCACCCAGCCATCCATCCATGCTCACCCATCCATCCATCCGTGCTCACCCACCCATCCGTGGCTCATCCATCCCCATCCATGGCTCATTTGTGCCTCATTCATGCTCATCCATACCACATCAGTTCTCATCCGTGACACATCCATGCCACTACAGTGCCCAGCCGTGCCACTACAGTGCCCAACCGTGCCACTACAGTGCCCACCCGTGCCACTACAGTGCCCATCCGTGCCACTCTACTGCTCATCTGTGCCAATACCCTGCCCATCTTTGCCACTACAGTGCCTATCCATGCCACCACAGTGCCTCACAATAGTGTAAAAGATGGTCAAATTAGATTCTAAATGTATGCCCCTAGAACACCTGATGGTGCTCCCTGCATTTTGGGCCTCTGTATGTGGTCACGCTGTGGAAGTGTGTCACATGTGGTATCACCATACTCGGGAGGAGTAGCAGAATATATTTTAGGGTGTTAATTTTGCTAGATACATGTTGTGTGTTAGAAATATTGTATAAATATTTGATATGACAACTTTGTGTAAAAAAAAAAAAAAAAAAGCGTTTTAATTTTCTTTCCACATTTTCCAAAAACTTATGGAAAAAATTACATGTTCAAAAGACTCATTATGCCTCATAGAATATAAGTTGGGGTGTTTACTTTCCAAAATGGGGTCATTTTTTGGGCGTTTCCATTGTCCTGGTGCTTCAGGACCTTCAAAAGTGCAAGAGGTAGTCAAGAAATGAGATGTGTAATTTTATGCTCCTAGAACGCCTGATGGCACTCCCTACATGTTGGGCTTCTGTATGTGGCCAGGCTGTGTAAAAGTCTCACACAGGTGGTATCACCATACTCAGGAGGAGTAGTAGAATGTGTTTTGGTGTGTAATTTGTGGTATGCATGTGCTGGGTGTGAGAAATAACCCGTTAACATATGACAATTTTGGGGGAAAAAAAATAAAAATTTCATTTTGCAAAGAATTGTGGGAAAAAATTACAACTTCAAAAAATTCACCATAACTCTTACTAAATACCTTGGAATGTCTACTTTCCAAGGAGGGGTCATTTGGGGGGTATTTGTACTTTCCTGGCTTGTTAGGGTCTCAGGAAATGAGATAGGCCGTTAGTACATCAGGTGTGATCAATATTCAGTGACTGGTACCATAGCTTGTAGACTCTATAACTTTCACAAAGACCAAATAATATCCACTAATTTGTTTTTTTTTTTTTTTACCAACGATATGTAGCAGTATAAATTTTGGGCAAAATTTATGAAGAAAAATGACTAATTTGCAAAATTTTATAACAAATGTTCTTTCTTTTTTAAATTATAGCGCAAAAAATAAAAAACCCAGCGATGATTAAATACCACCAAAAGAAAGCTCTATTTGTGTGAAAAAAAGAACGCAAATTTCATATGGGTACCGTGTTGAGTAATTGTCATTCAAAGTGTGAGAGCACTGAAAGCTGAAAATTGGTCTGGTTGTTAAGAGGGTTTAAGTGCCCAGTGGTCAAGTGGTTAAAGTGAATAACTCAACACCAAGTTCAATATATGGACCCCTTTATATATTTGTACATGTTGATTGTATCCCCCCCCCTTAAGAGAATAAGTTCAGTCCCTCTAATCTCTCCTCATAGCTGAGCTCCTCCCATGCCTCTTATCAGTTTGGTTGCCCTTCTCTGCACTTTCTCCAGTTCTCCCATATCCTTTTTAAAAACGTGTCCAAAACTGAACTGCATATTCCAGATGAGGATATACTAATTTGTGCAGGGGCAAAATATCTCTCTAGAGTCCAAACCTCTCTTAAAGTGGTTGTAATCTCAAAAAAAAAAAAAAACCCTGCAAGACAAAGGCATACTGAGCTAGTATGCATGGCATACTAGGTCATTATGAAATGCTTAGATCGACGCTGTTGCAGAGGTCACCGCACACATAATTTTTTAACTTTGACCATGAGACACAAGTTTTATTTTTAGCCTTTTAAACGTATTGCCCATGAGAATATACTTTGCAGTGAGTTTCCATACAGTCTTTTTGAAAAATACCCATTTCTGTTCAGTCCATTGATGCCAATATTCCCTCCCAGTCTTAAAGCGGTGTTTTGACGGGGTCCCGGCCTCACTTCCTGTCCTGGTGCAGCGGAACCCAAAGAAAGTTCACCTGTCCCCCTTCCTTCCCGGCGACACGTCACAGGTCCCAGAAGATACTGACCATTCGCAGTGCGGCTCGCGCATGCCCAGTGCACACCTGGCTTTGAAGCCGGGCGCCCACACTTATGATGCCGGAGCCGCACGGAGGACGGGGAGAGGCAGGCCGACTCGCTTAAGTGTGGGAAAGGTGAGTGTGTTAAAATTCAGCAGCTACACTTTTTGTAAGGGTGGAACTCTGCTTGAAGTCTTGGAGAGCAGCCCTCATCCTTGGAAAATTTGCTCTCTTAAAGTAAAGTGTTTTTATATTTTCCGTTTGTTTGTTGCTTACAGCTAACATTAAATGAAATCATGTTATGGTCACTGCTACCCAGATGTTCTTTTATATGACTATTGATAATAAACTCTGCATGGTTTGAGATTACCAGGTCCAGCAGAGCATCAATCCTTGTCAGGGCCTTAATAAACTGGACCATAAAATTGTCTTTGTTATAGGTTTATACATTTTTGCCCTTTAACTGTTCCAGGAATGCCATTTACTCCAGCCAATTTCCGGGTAGTTAAAATCCCCCATTATTATCACTGTCCCAGCCATTACAGCCCTTTCTATCTGTGTAGAGAGCTGAGTCTAGACCTCCTCATTAACCATGCCTCTTACTAAATACCTTGAAAGTTCTACTTTCCAAAAATGGGCAATTTGGGGGATATTTGTACTGTCCTGGTGCTTTTCGGCCTCAAGACATGAGATCAGTCAGTAAGCCGTCAGTACATCAGGATTGATCAATTTGCAGCTATATACCGTACTTTGTGGACTCTCGTCTTTCCTACAGACTAAATAATGTACCCTGATTTTGGGTGGTTTTCACCAAAAAAAATCTAGCTTACATTTTGACCTAAATTTCTGAAAACAAAGTGCTTACAAAAAACAGTGATCTAGCAACACAGCATAAATAAAATCAATTATATGTGAAGTAGTGCAGCCCACTCCTCTTTAAGTGGAAATACTCAAGTAAAAACAATACAAAAAATCTAGATTGATTTGGCTCTTAACCTCTTGCGTATTAATACAGTGCATATATATGAAGTGCATACATATACCAAATAAAGTCCATAAAAAACATCAAAAAGCGACCATTGTAAATGAATAATCAAAAACAGTTCATCAAAAATATAGAAAAATATTTAATGTACAAAAGGAGATTATGAATCAGTCCATAACCGTGCTCCTAAAGTGACAAAGTGCAGTATATCCAATAGTGATTCACCACCAAGCGTGTGCTAGGGGTTTAAACTCGCCAGAAATCAATATTCAAAAAGCCCATAGATTAAACAGATGACTGTGACCAGGAACCAATACACTCCAGAGCATGGGGAGGACCAATGTTGTTAAATCAAGTATTCCTCCATAAAAGTTGTTACCAGTATATTGGAGACATAAATAAAAATCCTAGTGTGACACCGCTTGATTTTTTTTTTTTTAAAAGAGAATTAAAAAGGATCTAAAAGTGACAACACACATTTGCTGGTGCTTTTGTGTCCGCACAGACATAAACAGCATGCTTGCAAATAGGACCAGTTGTTTACAGAGCGGCGTGCACTTCACCGCTGTGATAGTCTTGACCAAGCGACTGGAAATGACGTTGTGTAGAAGGGCGCGGCTTCAATGAATTTTGTGTTTAGATAACACGTCATCAGGAAGCACTCCTACCCCACTTCTGAATGTGTTTGACCAGTCACTGGGCATCATTGACTATATTAAAGAATAAATGCTTAAAATCCTTGAAAATACAGCTTATTTTTTTTAAAAAGCATGCAACCTGCCACATTTGCATGCATGCTGCATATACAAGGTTACAATTCATTGAAAATTTTAACTATAAAAATAAAAGCTGCTGTTTTTCAAAAGGTACAAAAATATCAACATTCAATTAAATTACACTATGTCCCTAACCTAACTTTTCAAAATTCTATCCAAGACCATACCGTGGTTTAACAGGACAGGTTCCACTCAGAACAGGCCTCGCCATGGTCGACCAAAGAAGTTGAGTGCTCGTGCTCCACGTCATATCCCGAGGTTGCCTTTGGGAAATGGATGTAGGAGTGCTGCCAGCATTGCTGCAGAGGTTGAGGGGTGTGTGTGTGTGTGTGTGTGTGTGTGTGTGTGTGTGTGTGTGTGTGTGTGTGTGTGACCATCAAGAATGTTGACGAGGGAGGGCGAGTCCAAGATGGCGAAGTGAACGGCCGTCTAATTTGGAGCTCTGCTGCTGCTTTTCGCTGTTCTCTTATTCTGGCCGGTTTTCTCGCGTTCAGTTCCAGTGGGCTCCCTCGGTGAATGCTGCCCAAACGATCCGGTAGAGGCAGAGGAGGGAAAAAGCTTTGATTTTCCCCAGAGGCATTAGCTCTCTATACACTGTGGCGGGCTGCCATCCCGCGCCAATATGGCTTCCCAGACAGAGCACATAGAGAAGTTAGCGCTTCCCCCCGGCATTCCGGAGGTTATGGAGGCGACAGACGTCTGGCAGGTGGTGGTAACAGCCTGCCAGACAACCCTCACCTCTAAGATAGAGGCTTTCCAGATGCACATTGGACTCATTTGGCAAGATATGGACAAGGTTCGCTCCTGCCTAATCACAGCCAAAAACCAGGTAGGCCTCTTGAAAACAAGATGGGGGCACTCCACTCTCTGCACTCTAAAGTCAAGGTGCTGGAGCACCATGCAGAAGACGCCGAAAACCCGTGTAGAAGGAACAACCTTCAGATCGTCAGCTTGTTGGAGGGAGGGGAGTGTAAGAACCCCACAGTATTTGAAGAGTTATTTAGATCCCTGCTGCCTGCGGCTCAACTGTCCCCCTATATTACAGTGAAAAGGGCTCATTGTATGCTGCCACATCCAGGCCCCCAAGGAGCCCCTCCACTTACCTTCATTCTGCGGCTTCTTAACTTTAGAGACCGGGATGAACTACTTAGGGCGGCGGGGGAGCTGATCTACCAGAACAACCATATCCTGCTATTCCTATATTTCTCCATAGAGACCCAAAAGCTCTGCCGGTCTTTTGATGCTGTCAAGGCAGCCCTGCGCACCAAGGGAATAAAAGTATAGTGTGTTTTCTCCTACGTTCACTGACAGACGCAGCTCTTCATTGACTTGTGGGGTTTATGCTTGTCCCACTAGGCGTTAACTAGGCAGGGAAAAGAACAGCTGGCCCCTCCCATGGTGCCGTCCTCTCTTCCCACATAAACCCTCCACATAACATAGCTCAGCAGTTTGAATGCCTAGTTTGCAAGGAGTTGACTTGGCTTCCCTTAGGGGACTGCGGTCTGATTTGTGACCGTTTTTTTTTTTTTCTTTTCATTTTTATTTTACACTTCTATCAAGCATTAAATCTGCTATCAAGAAGCCAGCCGGGGCATAGAGGGTCGTTTGGACTCTGTACTTTGCATCGGCCTGGTCGACCGATGCGAGCCAGTCCCGCTGCATGGGGACCCGCCGCATCGTGCCCATTCCGTGCGGGCGGCCTGGGGGCTCCCCCATTTGCGCCCAAGTCCCGGATTGCGATCCGGTTCGGGCGTTTCGCTATCGGCCGGCAGCATCCCGCTCAGGTAGGGGCGGAAGGTCTGCATACGGGTGACAGGAGTGGTGAGTGAGAGTTCCCCCCTCCACCCCTAAGCGACGACCCCCCCCCCTCGGCGACTCTCTGGGTAGCTGCTGTTTCGGGGCGCATGGGCCCCCTTTTTCACCCCCCCGCACCGCACCCGATCGTTGGCGCTGTTTATTTCAGAATTTCGCCGCCATGTGGCGATCCGCCGCCATTTTGCGGCAGACCGCCGCCATTTTGCCATAGTCACGGACATGCGGAGCCTATGGAGCTTTCCCTCTAGCGCTCGGAGCGGCCATTTGCGGTACTGCACGTTCTCCTGCAGGTGGTTTCGGCCTCTAGTGTTCACTCGGCGGCCATCTTAGTTTCCCCTGCTGCTGTAAAAACGTGCTACAGACGTTTTTTCCTTTCTCTTTGGAACGGTGGTGCTCCTGACGGCGCAGCTCTTCAGATTACAGGCAGCAAAACAGCAAGTATAGCTGGGCTCTCCTGTGGGTGCTGGTGGCGGCGGGTCACGGGGTCCCCAGTGGACCTCTCTGATGGTGAACTGGGTCCCTCGGACGGAGAAGGGGACCAGGGGGCGGCAGCTGCTTGTGAAAAAGCGCTGGTTTCCACCATTATTTCTGGAATACGCACCTCTCTGCATTTTGAGCCAAGATGGCAAATCGCAGACATCCACCTATGTGTGTGGGTCCACCAGGCCTCCCAGGGCCCCCAAGGCTGATCCCTATGATAATTTTTTTTGATCATTTGCTTTATAGTGACTGGCAGCGTCCGTAGCATTCTTTTTTCACTGTCCAAACGGTTTGCCGCTCGCTATCCCTTTGAGGAAAGCTTTCTGAAAAAATGGGAGTCGCCTGTGGTGGACCCACCGATAGCTCGCCTGAATAAGGCGACGACCATTCCACTGGAAGGGGCCCCTTCCTTCAAGGACCCCGCTGATAGAAAGACAGAGGCGCTGTTAAAAGCGCTCTTCATGGTGGCAGGCTCAGCTCTGCGGCCGGCCCTGGCGTCCGCTATGGCGGCACAATATCTGTCTGAGCGCATGACAGAGCTCCAGAGTGATCTGGAATGCGGCCGCCTGATGGATGCGCCGCAGGGGGCTGACTTTTTACACCAGGGCTTAAAGTACCTTTGTGATGCAGCTGTGGATTTACTGCCTATGTTGTCCAGAATGGCGGTTTTTGCCGTCATCCTCAGACGGATTCTTTGGTTACGCTCATGGTCCGGAGACCATGCGTCCAAAAAAGGTCTCGCAGACCTCCCTTTTCAGGGTGGACGGCTATTCGGTCCACGACTGGATGAGATCATTAAAGATTTCACAGGAGGTAAGAGCACTTTCCTCCCAGAGCCCCGGAGACGGGAGTTTCGCCGTAGACAAGGGCCCGTCCCGGTAAGGTTTTTTCACGCCCCGGGCGCAGCCGGAAAAGGGGCCTGTCCCGGTAAGGCCGCTGCAGGGGCCGGGAAATGGCAGTGGCAGACTAAAACCGAAAAGGTGGAGGACAAGCCCTCCTCAGCCTCATGGGCTGCCCCCCGCCCGGACTTCGGGTGGGGAGACATCTGCGGGGATTCGCAGACCGGTGGCTTGCTCGCATTCCCGACCGGTGGGTCCAGGAAGTAGTGCCCACTGGGTACAGGATAGAGTTTGACACTCTACCCCCAGACAGGTTCCTCCCATCGTACTTAGGGCTCCCGCAGGCACGCCGGGTGACCGTCTTCGGGGCTGTCCAAGCACTCTCGGACCAAGGGGTGATTGTGCCAGTGCCTCCAACGGAGAGGTTTCGAGGTTTCTACTCAAACCTGTTCGTGGTCCCCAAAAAAGGGGTCGGGATTCATGCTACCCTCCTTGGACAGACCCCCATCTCACAGTTTGAGATAGGACATGGGTCACCCGTGATGAAGGACCTGGGTGGCCAGCCCTTACGCTCGTTCGGTGGCCAGACGCTTAGGGGCGTCTACAGAGGGGTGGGCTTCAGGCCCGCCCCCCGTCGGGTACTCCGACTCCTCCCGAACAGGAGGTGGAAAAGCCAAAATCAGACGGTGACGGTAAAGGGCCGGGGACGTCGCCGGAATGGCCCTGTCCGGGGAAAAGGCCGACGCGGGCCCCGCACTTTTTTGGAATGGCCCTGCCCGGGAACAGATGCCGCTTTGAGGGCAGAGGCCCCGAGACCCTCCTTTCACGA
>BLSH010192022.1:130133-142664 GCA_018402905.1 Glandirana rugosa
TAAAATAATTTTTTTTTTTTATTTTTTTTTTTTTTTTTTTTTGAATGGCATTTTAGGAAAAGAGGCTCAAGTGACTGTCTGCGTCGAGAAGTAACTGAACACCCCAAATACGAACAGGGTGAACCTCAATTGATCCGTCCCTTTTCTTGTCGACCGGGGAGGGTACCCCGGCAGGAGAGAAGGGTGTATTTGGGAGGTGTATTGTATCGAGTCGTCAAACATGTGTTCGGCATGGTTTTTGTCTCGTGTCTCCCCACCCACGACGCAGACAGTCACTTGAGCCTCTTTTCCTAAAATACCATTCAAAATTATTTTAGGGAAAAAGAGGATGCAAGTGACTGTCTACGACGAGAAGTAACTGAACACCCCTACAGGGTCTCGAAGTTTTTTTTTTTTTTTTTTTTTATTTTTTTTTTTTAATAAAATCACTTTTTTCCCAGCCAAACAGAGTGGTGGATGGGGAGATGATCTGCTTTTCTTCATTGACGGACACAGCACTTCCTGATCTTGACCTTCGGGTTATATCGCCACCTTCAGGAGTAGGACTAGGCAGAAAAAAAGACAAGCACAGCTCCGCCCAGGGACAGTCCTCACTGGTAGTAACCCTCCACCCTGCTACAGATGGCTGTTTTTTTCTGCCTAGTCTAGGAGTAGGGACCTGGCTCCCTGCTGGGACCTGTGGTGCCTTTTTTTTAGTTCATTTTTTTTTCCTTTTGATTTTTCTTCAACTGAGTCTTCAATCAACTGCCGGGCTGGGTGACAGGCTGGATAATATAGATCCTGGTAGTCTCCCCAGCCCGGCCACCGAGCGCGCGCAGACCCTAGCTCCGCACTGGGTTGGCTGCGACGTGTCCCATCCTGGAAAGGGGTGGCCAGCGGGTTTAACGTCCTGCGGGAGCACACATGACAAGGCAACGGCATCCTGGGTCACAGTGCTACCCCGGCCGACAGCCCCCTGTCTCGGCAGGCAGCGGTTCTGTCTCGGGTGGGCGGCCCGCACCTCCGGCTGGACGGGTAAGTAGTACGCCTAGAGCCCTGCAGGCCAGTCTGTCGGGTGCGCTCCTGGTGGGTGTCGATCGGGTGGGACCCCTCCCCCCCCACTAGCCATTCTGAGGTGATGGGGACCGATCTGCGGTTGTCGGGGGTCTCCGGATCCTCCCCAGTCGGGTGGGGGCTGGCTTTCCCTCTCCTCCCTCTGTTGCCTCGGGGTCTGCGGCCATTTTTGGGTAGTCGCGGCCGCCATTTTGTGGTGGTCCGTGTTGTGGCCGCATGGACTACGGGAGGCAGGCGCTTGGTGGCCATTTTGGTGTTGTCTAGGGCGGCTCTGGTAATCTCGGCAGGGGGCGGGGCGCACTCAGAAGTCTGAAGGCCTTTTCCTCGTGGCAAGAGACGCTGGACACCGGCAGCGTCAGCACAGCACGGTCTGTGTTCTCTGGGTGGTGAGTCCCCCTGGGGGTGCCTCTCTATCAGGGCGCAGATCGCTGGGGTGTACTGGAGGTGGGAATCACCCTTACATTGCTTGACTGGGTTTTCCTGAGCTGTCATTGTTGGGGGCTGGGATGGCGTCTGAAGCAGGCAGCTCTCCCTCAGACCTCCCTGTTTGTGGTGGCCTGCTCGTCAGGGGGGTCGGTCCCCCTGCATGCCTTGTAGGCAGTCCTTTAGTCCTTTGTCACCCAGATCGAGGTGGCGTGCGGGGACAAGGTGGGTAAGAAGCGCCCGTTGCCCCCTCCTTCAGGGGAGGAATCAGAGCCTGATGGGGGCTCCGTCCTTTCTGCGGGCCCCCTCCCTGGAGGTTTCGGATGCTGTGGCCCCTGATTCCTCAGATAGTGAGGAAGAATCATCAGCGGCGGTGCAGGAAAAGGCGCTGGTGGCCGTGCTTGTCACAGCGGTGGACGATACCCTAAAGCTGGAGGACGTGATGGGGGGGGGGGGCTCGAAAGAGGTGCAGGTGCCATTTGGATCGCACAAACTCTCAAAAGAAGCTAAGGCATTCCCTTACCCCTCCTATTTTGATTAATTTACAAGGAATGGGACAGGCCACAGAGTACCTTCTCCATTCCGCGACATTTTGTGGTACATTACCCCTTTGAGGAGAGTCTCCTTAAGAAGTGGACATCTCCGCCTGTCGTTGATCCTCCCATGTCACGGATGCACAAGGCCACCACGATACCGGTGGAGGACACGGCTGACAGGAGGACCGAGGCAATTACTCGGGCCATGTTCACCTTGGCGGGCTCGGCTCTGCGCCCGGTGTTGGCCACTGCCTTGGTGTCCTTTTCTGCTCACAAGCATCTTTTTGTCCGCCCTGGGCGGCGGACAAGGGCTCCTAGCCCGCCAAGGCGCCCACGAGCAGACAAAAGCGACCCTGGCAGCGGAAGCAGGAGAAGTCAATGGACAAGTCCTCCGCATGTAGGCTTGCCCCTGCCTGACTCTCGGGTGAGCGGTCATCTTTGGTGGTTCGCAGATCGGTCGACCTCTGGGTCCATGAGTGCAGGTGCGGTGCAGGATTTGCTTCTCCAAGGGGTCGTTGTTCCGGTGCCAGCTGCGGGGAGGTTTCAGGGTTTTTACTTGAATCTTTTAGTGGTCCCCAAGAAGGCAGGGGTTCGCCCAAATTTGGACCTCAAGGCACTCAACCAGTTCGTGCGAGTGCGCAAGTTCCGGATAGAATCTGTTCGATCGGCGGTAGCTGCACTTCATCAGGGAGATTTCCTTGCATCCCTCGACATCAAGGATGCGTACTTGCATGTCCCCATCTGGGAACGGCACCAACGCTTCTTGCGGTTGGGGGCGAAAGCACGATCAGTTTGTGTCGCTGCTGTTTGGCCTGGCATCTGCTCCTCGGGTCTTCACCAAGCTGTTGGCTCCAATCCTGGCACTCTTGCAGCAGAGGGAGATCACGGTGGTGGGTACCTAGACGACCTCCTCCTGTGTGCGGAGTCGGCCTCGGCTCTGATGGACAATGTGCTTATCACCATGCAGACACTGCAGGAGTTTGGCTGGGATCTGGATCTGTAGAAGTCGGTGCTGTTCCCGACCCAACGCCTGGAGTATCTGGGCCTGATTCTTGACTAGGCCCAGGCGAAGGTCCTTCTACCTCCGACCAAGCTTCGAACTCTGCACTCAACGGTCCAGTTATTGTCCAAAAAATGGTCCTCTCTGCGGACGTGCATGTGAGTTCTTGGTCTCATGGTTTCCACATTCGAGGCGGTACCGTACTCCCAGTGTCACACTCTGGTTCTGCAGAGGGAGATTCTGATTAAGTGGGACAAGTCCCCGTTGTCGCTGGACCGGCGGATTCCCGTGAGTCGGCAGACAAGGGATTCCCTTCTCTGGTGGCTGTGGGCTCCGGGTTTTTGGCTCGGGAAGTTGTGTCTTCCTCTCCATTGGACGGTGCTTACGACGGATGCCAGCCTTTACGGCTGGAGAGGAGTTCTGGGGCTGCTGTCGGCCCAGGACCGATGGACAGTGGAGGAATCTATTCTACTGATCAAAGTTCTGGAGCTCTGTGCGATCAGGTTGTCTGGCCTTTTGCATGGAGCGGCTGCACGGGCGTCCTATCAGAGTCCAGTCGGACAAGTGGTTATGTGAACCACCAGGGAGGAACTGGAAGTGCGGCAGCAGCGCGGGAAGCCTCTCTCATCCTCCAGTGGGCCGAACTTCACGTGCTGGCTCTCTCCGCCATTTACATTCCGGGCGTAGAAAACTTGCAAGCGGACTACCTCAGCCACCAGAAGTTGGACCAGGGAGAGTGTTCCCTGCACCCGGAGATGTTCTGACAGTTGTCTTCGCTGGGGCACGCCGGACGTGGACCTTCTGGCCTTCCGCCTCAATCGGAAGGTTCAGAATTTCGTGAGCAGGACTCGAGACCCGCTGGCGGACGCGTTGGACACTCTGGTGGGGGCGGTATCGGCTCATTTATGCCTTTTCCCCCTCTAGCTCCTGCCTCGTCTGCTGCGCAGAATAGAGCACGAAGGGAACCCGGTCATTCTCATCGCTCTGGATTGCCCGCGGCGTCCTTGATGCACCGACGTGGTGCGAATGGTGGTGGACGTTCCCTGGCTGCTCTCTTTGCGCGAGCATCTACTGTCTCAGGGTCCCATTTTGTATCCTGCTTTACCCTTGCTGGCTTTGACGGCCTGGCTATTGAGAGCCAGGTGCTGAAGGAACGGGGGGTGTCGGCAGCTGTAATCCCATGATTAGACCATGATAAAGGCACACAAGTCCACCTCCTGGAAGATTTATCATTGCACTTGGAGGGCTTGTATATCTTGGTGCGAGAGTGGGGGTGTCCGCCGCGTTCCTATTCGATCGCTAGGATCCTGGCATTCCTGCAGCGTGGAGTGGATCAGAAATTCAAATCTCTGCTCTGGTGGTCTTTTTTTTTTCAGCGTCCGTTGGCCACTCACTCGTTGGTACGTACTTTTGTTTCGGGGGATGCGTCATGTAGCTCCCCGAGTACATTCCCCTCTGGCGTCATGGGACCTTAATCTTGTTCTTTCCGTGCTTCAGAAGCCTCCCTTTGAGAATATTAGAGAGGTTCCGTTGCTCCAGCTGTCGCAGAAGGTTGCCTTCCTGGTAGCCATCACTTCATTACGTGATATTTGTTTTACCATGTAACTTCCTCTCCAGTGCTTAAACACACTATCTATTCCTATGAATTTTAGATCTAAAGGATCCCTAATATGTTTTTCCTGAAAAGGTCTTGCGATGTTGTGCTTAAGGCTGCCTTTTTTAATGGTGTTGACATGTTCGTTGATTCTGTCACGTACCTGGCGGATGAGTCTGACTTATGCAGGGGATCACCTCTCTTGCGGCCCTGGTTCGAGAAACCCTGGTAGTGCAGACAGGGAGCTCAAGAGCACAGGGGGCACGAGGGTTGGACTGGGTCACTTGGTGGTATGTGAAAGACACTGGAGCTCGTGCGTGTGGAAGAGTGGTCGTACAGTCCGAGTTGTCAACAGGCTGGCTTATGCAGTACAGAAGGAGCAGGCAGGCGGGTGGTCAGGTGCGAGTAGGGTCGGCAACGTGCAGGCAGCAAAGGTACAGCAAGACTAGGCAGAAGAGTAATCATAGAGAGGCCAGGGTCAGGGCAGGCGGATAGCAACAAAGGAAGCTGGGGTCCCAAGAACAGGAAGTCACTCAGGAGGAAACGCTGATGACACAGGTGCAGGAAAGTCTCTGAAAGCAGACCCAGGGGTCGCTGGAACGCTGTAGAATGGACAGCATCCGCTGCAGGGTGTTGCTGGCTTAAATGGGCCGTATTGGCGTACGCGAACCCGCACTGAAGCGCGCAAAGTGCACCATGGCCCCAAATGGCGTCCATTTCCTAACATTGCCCCCCCAGAGGGACAACCTCCGGATGTCCAAAGGGGCTCTCTTGGTTGGGTGTCTTCTCCAGAAGGCTCTGATCAGCTCCTTTGCATGTAGGTTCTCCTCTGGCTCCCAGGAGCTCTCCTCAGGTCCAAAGCCTTTCCACTTGACCAGGAATTGGGTGCTTTTTTTTTTTTCCCTACAATCGAGGATGGTCTGCACCTCGAATGCCTCCTCTCCGTCCACCAAGACCGGTTCTGGGGGTGCTGAGCTACGTCCCGGGAAGACATCTTTCACTGCTGGTTTGAGTAGATTAACATGGAAGACCAGATGGATGTGTAAAGATGGTGGTAAGTTTAGCTCATAAGCCACTCTGTTAATTTTCTTTTTGATAGGGAATGGTCCTATGTACCTGGGCCCCAGTTTTTTAGAAGGGCAGGAGAGTCTTAGATTTTTCGTAGACAGCCAGACCTGCTGACCATTTGTAGATCCAATTCTCCTCACTTCCCTTTTTATCAATTTTTTTTCTTGCTGGTGGCTTGGGCTTGGGAGAGGGTCTCCTGGAGGAGCTGCTTGTTTTTCTCAAGGAACTGGGTCATCTCCAAGACCGCAGGTACGGTGCTTTCCATAGCCTGGTCGGATAGGAAGGACGGGTGGTAGCCGAGGTTTGCCAGAAGGGTGATTTCGGCCGATGAAGGGGTACCTTTCATTGGTATAAAATGTGCCATCTTTGTAAGACGGTCCACCACCACCAGAATGTTATTGAATCCTACAGATGATGGTAGTTCGACTATGAAATCCATTGCAATTTGAGACCATGGCCGTTCCAGAATGGGCAATGGGTTTAGTCCCCAGGCTTTGGATTTCTCCGTCTTGCTCCTGGCACAGATAGGGCAAGTGGCCACATGGCTCTTGTAGTCTTCTTTCAGCCGAGGCCATCAGAAAGAGTGGGTAAGTAACTCCGTTGTTTTACGGCCACCAAAGTGACCTGCCATTTTGGTATCGTGACAGAGTCCGAGGATTACTGAGCGGAGTTCCCATGGAATGTATAGTCTGTTTTCGAGCCACCACAACCCATCTTTCAACGTAAGTCGGGGATCCGGTGTTTCGGTGAGACTGGTGCAGGATCTTCTGATTTGGGACAGAAGGTCTTCCTGGGTGAACAGGAAACTGTGGGATGGGAGGATGGTATCTGGTGGGGATGTGTCCTCCGGGACATGGAACATCCGTGATAATGCTTTCGGCTTGACTTTTTTTAGCTCCGGGTCTATACGTAATGTGCAGCTGGAACCGGGAGAAGAAAAGTGCCCACCTGGCCTGCCGGGGTTTTAGTCTCTTGGCGGTTCGCAGGTACTCCAGGTTCTTGTGGTCGGTAAAGACCAAAACAGGGTGTGAAGCTCCTTCCAGGAGATACCGCCACTCCTCCAGAGCTGACTTGATTGCCAGCAGTTCCCCATCGCCTACGTCGTAATTCCTCTCCAGAGGGGAACGTTTTCTGGAAAAGTAGGGGATGCGATGTAGCAAAGCCTTTGGGCCTCATCTCTGTGAGAGGACTGCTCCCACTGCTGTCTTGGAAGCGTCCACCTCTAAGGTGTATGGCAATTCAGGGTCTGGGTGTTTGAGGATGGGATCAGATGTAAATAGTTTTTTGAGTTGAGAGAAGGCTTCTTGGGCCTCGGGAGTCCAGCGAAAACGTGAGTCCTGCTTTGTGAGTTGGGTTATTGGGGTGATGACTGCTGAGAACCCCTTGATGAACTTCCGGTAGAAGTTTGCAAACCCAACGAATCGCTGGACCCCCTTTTTGTCAATGGGAGCTGGCCTGTTCAGGATGGCCGAGACCTTCTGTGGGTCCATGGTAATTCCGGCAGTAGAGATGTTGAATCCCAAGAAAGAAATGTCGGCACACTCAAAGGCGCATTTCTCTGCCTTGGCATATAGACTGTGTAGTCTGAAGCAGGTGAGCACGGTTTTTTTATTTTTTATTTTTTTATTTTTTTTACATTTGTACATGGTGGGACATCGGACAATCACATACAATGAAGACACTCTACACACCAGCATTTGTCAGGGGCCAACGTATGGCTATATATACCCATAATAAGACCACAATCATTTTTCCCAGCCCATAGTGCGCCAAGTAAGGTAGGCATCCCTTACTCATGCCTCCCCCTCACTGTGAGTGCAGAGGCATTCCGCACATCCCAGATTTTATTAAATTTGTGGGGGCACCCTCGATTTTCCTACATTAGCTTTTCAAATAGCAAAACCTGATTCACCAACTGTATCCATCTGTGAATGGATGGGGGTCTGGGCTGGATCCATATTAACCACTTCAGCCCCGGAAGGATTTCCAGCTTTAGGACCGGAGCCCTTTTTGCGATTCGGCACTGCGTCGCTTTAACTGAAAATTGCGCGGTCGTGCGACGTTGTACCCAAACAAAATTTGCGTCCTTTTTTTCCCACAAATAGAGCTTTCTTTTGGTGGTATTTGATCACCGCTGCGTCATTTCTGATCGCTGCTATAAACAAAAGAAGAGCGACAATTTTGCAAAAAAACACAAATTTCTTACTTTTTGCTAAAATACAAATCCAAAAAAAAAATATAAAAAAAACATTTTTTTTCATCGGTTTTGGCCAATTTATATTCTTCCTCATATTTGTGATAAAAAAAATCGCAATCAGCGTTTTATTTATTGGTTTGCACAAAAGTGGTCGAGTTTACGGATGATGAGAATTCATTTTTGGGGTTTTTATTTTTTTTTATTTTTTTACTATTAATGGCGGTGATCTGCGATTTTTCAGCGGACATGTCGGACCATTTTGACACTTTTTTGGGACCATTGGCATTTACAGCGATCAGTGCTATAAAAATGCACTGATTACTGTGTAAATGCCATTGGCAGTGAAGGGGTTAACCTGCAGGGGCGCTCTAAGGGTTAACAGTGTTCCCTGGGCGTGTTCTAACTGTGGGGGGACTGCCCTAGCTGGGGAAGGGAAGTGGTCACAGCCTCCATGTACAGGAAGGCTGTGATCACAGCCCTTCCCCCTAAACACGGACCTCTTTCACTCCGGCGGGGGCATCGTGGGTGGCCGGCGGAGATCGACTCCACCGCTCCCTGGCCCTCCCCGGACACAGTGAGCGCGCGGGCACTGTGCGCGATCTGGCGGTCGCCGTCATATGACGGCGATTCGCCTTACAGACCCACTTTGCTGCCGTCAAATGCCGATCGGCGGTCGGCAAGTGGTTAAGGCCAACGTTTTCCTAGCCATAAAGAGTTTCATTTAGCAAAGTTCTGTGGTATCGCTGCCATTGTTCCTCATCTATAATACCCAGCAGACACATCCTGGGTTCACAGGGGACCGGGATAGACAACACTGAGGAGAGTACACCCGTCACCTGCTTCCAAAATTGGGCCACTACAGGGCATTCCCACAGCAAGTGTACAAAATCTGCATGTAAATTAGTGCATCTCATACATTCAGCCGTGGGGATACGATACGATGCATTGCATGCAACCTCACAGGTGTAAGATAAGTCTGGTGCAGCATATATAATTGTGTTAGCCTATTATTGACAGCGGGAGATACCCGGAGGTGAGATGAGCAAGCCTCATCCCAGTCCACGTCCGTGATGTCAGGTATTATTCATTGCCATTGCTGTAGCACCTAAAGTGGTGTTTGACCCACAGTGGACATCAATAGGTGGGTATACAGTGCCGAGATGAGACCTCCGGGACCCCGTGACTTCAGAATTCCAATTATTGGGTATTTAGAAAATTTCTGGGGATTATGACCAAACTGGGCATGCAGGGCATGCCGTAGCTGAAGGTATCTGTAGGAGCTTGTGCGCTGAAGGCTAGAACTCCTTTGCAAATCTTCGAATGATCTGAGGGTGGAGTCAACATATACATCAGCTAAACTACACACCTCTCTGCTCCCAAAAGCTATCCTCCAGGTGCATCAGATGTGCAAACATTTGTGATGCGCTTCGATTCTCTCCATACTGCTCTCGCCAATGTTAACAACAGTATCCGTGCCTGGGTAAAAGATGTCCTAGTGGCTTCTAGCACTATCAATAAGTCATCTACCCCAAGGAGATGAGTCAAATGAGACTCCACCATCTCCGCCGTGACCGGTTCCAACCAGGCAGTCAAGTGCCGCAGTTGCCCTGCTATAAAATCTTAAAATAAATTAGTAAGGGCCATACCCGCATCCGTTTTGGGGCGCTGAAGCACTGAGTACTTAAGCTTTCTCCTAGACTTTGCCCAGATAAAAACACCTAGCTGAGCATCTAGTGATTTGAAATCCGATTTGGGCATGGAGATGGGCATATTTGAGGTGACATATAAGCATTTCGGTAGAAGGACCATCTTGACCAAATTGATCCGTCCAGCCACCGACAGTAGATGTCTGACCCAAGTAGTCAATTTACTCTTGATCAATATCGTCAAGGGGTCCATATTGTGTTTCAACGCTTCTGAGGTAGTCAACGTAATATAAATTCTTAGATACTTGAAGGCAGTCACAGTTTTAAGCGGGGAGACCACACTGCTACCCGCATAGGCCGAGGGATGCAACCGCATCAAAGCTGATTTCTGCCAATTAATTTTAAGGTCGGAAAATTCTCCGAAAGTATCTATAATTTGCATTGCGGCGGGTAGGGACTGTGAAGCATCCTGCAAGTACAATATAAGATCATCTGCATATAGTCCAATCATGTCCGTCCTATTGCCCAGAGTTATGCCCCGCACTAATGATGATTGACGAAATTTCAGGGCTAACGTCTCAATGGCCACCGCAAACAAAAGCGGGGACAAAGGGCATCCCTGCTGGGTTCCTCTGTGCAAAGGGATGGGTTTGGACAACAGGCCATTAACTAAGAGTTGTGAAATAGGGCGTGCATAGAGAATAGAGATCCATGAGCAAAATCTGTCTCCAAAGCCAAAAGAGCGAAGGGCAGCTTGCAGGAAAGGCCACTCGACTGAGTCGAATGCCTTTGCTGTGTCTAGTGATGCTAGAACACTAGTCCTTGAGCTGCACTATTAAAGCAGAGTTTCACTAGTTTTTCTAGTTTAAGTCAGCAGCTACAAAAAGTGTAGTGTGACTTTTAATAAACACTAACTTGCCTGTCTCCCGGTCCAGCGACGGCTGCGCCCGAAGCCTCGCTCGTCTCCCCCCTTCTCCCTGCGATGCCGGCATTGCAGGTGTGGGCACCGGCCGTGGCTTTACGGCCGGGCACGCACTGCGCATGCGCGAGTCGTGTTGCGTGTTGCCAGTGGCCAGGCAATCTTCTGGGACCTGTGACGTGTCCCAGAAGATTGCCAGGAGGGAGGGGCCGCCTAGGAGGAGAGGAGGAGTCGCCTAGGCGGCCCAGAAGAGGATAGAGGAAGAGGGACAGGAAGTCCCTCTGAAAATAGGTTATCCACTCCCCCCGCAAAAAAATTACATGCCAAATGTGGCATGTAAGGGGGCGAGGAGTGCTTAAAGCGGAAGTTCCACTTTTGGGTGGAACTCCGCTTTAATTGCGTTCTAAGTATATTTATGGATGTGGATTTCCCCGGCATAAAGCCAGCTTGATCCGAGTGAATGATGGTGAGTATAGCTTCATTAAGTCGTTTGGCAAAGATTTTGGCAAGTATTTTATAGTCAATATTCAAAAGCGAGATGGGTCGGAAAGATGAACAGTCATTTAAATCCTTATCAGGTTTTGGAATAAGAACCACCGTGTCCTCATATAGCGAAGGTGGTAATTCCACACCTCGATAAGCTTTGGCGTAGGTCTGCACGAGCATCGGGGCCAGAGCGTCTATATACATACTGTACACCTCTGAGAGGCCATCCGGACCAGAGGCTTTGCCAGCAGTTAGAGAGGCCACCGCCTCCCTAATGTCATCCTCTGTAATCCCAGCATCTAATGCCTCAGCCTGCTTTTGTGTGAGTCTGGGAAATTGTATATCTGACAAATAGTCATCAATTTCATCCCCAGTACGAGTCAGTGTGGTTGCATAGATCTGGACATAGAAATCATGGAAGGTCAGGATATCTTTTGCTGCGGTGGCCTCAGTGCCGTCTGCCCTAATTATCTTGGTTACCACAGCACTCGCCTGCTGCTGCCTGGCCATGTGCCAAGAGGTGGCTGGATTGATTACCATACTCCAAATACTTCTGTTGTGTGAAAAAGGATTTTCTTTTGACACTAGCAATCATATGCTCAGAGTATAGTCGGGCTCCCAATGTATTCTATTAGAGTCGCCGGGGGAAGCCAAGTATGTCTCCTCTGCCTTGCGGAGCCTATATGCCAATTCCTCCTCCTCTTTGTGAGAGGTTCTCTTAATGTATGAAATGGTAGATTTCAGTGCACCCCTCAGAAAGGCCTTAAGGGTGTCCCAACATAAGACT
Organism: Glandirana rugosa; assembly: GCA_018402905.1. Classification (NCBI taxonomy): domain Eukaryota; kingdom Metazoa; phylum Chordata; class Amphibia; order Anura; family Ranidae; genus Glandirana; species Glandirana rugosa. The sequence continues at coordinate 141,843 of BLSH010192022.1, forward strand.
CCTGTCCTTCCCGTGCGCCTCCAAGAAAACACTCAGCTGATCTGGTATTCTGTTATTGGCTCATATCTGATCTGGTATTCTATCATTGGCTCCTACCTGGTTGAGCCAGAAGGGCTGCACTCTCCACGGCCTACGAATCCCCTCCGCTCCAACATCTATAGATATTAGAAGAGGAGAATGGTCAAACCCCCCCTAGTGAGATATTCCGCTGCCGAGATTTTAGGCAGCAGCCTATCATTCCCCAGGGCTAGGTCAATCCTGGACAGCGCGCCTCTGCCCGGAGCAGACCAAGAGAAAGCTCCCTCCCCATGATGCAGTCTTTGCCAGAGATCCCTCCAGCCAAACTCCAGAATGAGGGCCCCAAACGTAGTCACAGACAGCCGATGGGCACCCGCAGGTTCCCCATGTCTGTCTACGACAGGGTCAGTAACCAGATTGAAGTCACCCAAGCAGAGAACAAAGGCCTCCGGATACAAGGCAGCAAACACCATTGCCTCTTTTATAACCGACAACGCAGCAGGAGGCGAGAGCATACAGCTGAGCTCTAATGAATACGTACTTCCCCAGTGGATCTGCCTTTAGCCTAATACATTCCCAAGGAACCGCACGGTGATCCAGCACCGATACCCCCGGAGGTAGAGGTGTGAAAGGAGTGTCCTGACCACTGCACCAAGTGCTTTTTAAGGCGATCAGCATTTTCTAAAGTCATATGCGTCTCTTGCAAGCATATAATGTGTGCATTTGCTTTCTGAATTGCAGTAAACACTTGTAGCCTCTTAAGAGGAGCCCCCATACCCGCACATTCCATGTCATAACCCTACA
>BLSH010192022.1:142674-154728 GCA_018402905.1 Glandirana rugosa
CCCCATCACATGTTAAATATAGGTAATATAGCAATATCCCAAACCATATATTCCTGTGCCACTTTTCCCAGATGATTTCGCCAATACACTGACATAAAACAAAAAAATGTAAACCAACGTGGCTCACCAATCCCCATCCACGGGAGGGTGGATAACTATATACAACATATATAGGGAGCCAAAATATCATACTCAGAATTATCAAAAGCATTAGTAATGGGGCATTGCCCCCGCACAGCACTCGACTATGCATGGGCAGCTCGTAGGCTTCACTGCCTCTCCAGCTCCCACTCACAGCTATAACAATACACATTGTCATTCTCTGAAAAGAAAATAAGGATGAGTACATATGTATTAATGGCAGTGCCTATTTTACTATGCATTAGGCAACATTCGGCAGTTCCATATATAGCCACCCTCCCCTGCCGAGGAGGGTAGTGCCTTGCTGTATCATGTACACGGTTCTGTTCATAACAGCCACAATATCCACCAGCCGGTGGATTAAGCAGAAGAATACACAGTCAGTTATCCACACCTGCATGGCCGCCTTTGACAGTGAAGGATCATCTTTGTTGAGCCATACTGCTGCATAGTGCTCTCTTAGGAGAGCTTGGCCCCCCCAATACGGAAGGCTCCATAATGTGTCAGGGTGCACTGGCATAAGAGCCTACGTCTCTCCGCAAGCCTTGCCCATAATCTTCTTTGAAACCCCAGCATAACACAACAGCCAGTCCAGCAAAAGCAAGTCATTCCAGGATATCATGATGGCATGTGGGGCACACCCTTTCTATCCTCAGACATATTACAATCGATGACCCAGCAGAGGCACACGTAGTCAAAGACCTCCCGTTCCATACCTTGTGCAGTATGTGTGGGTACAGTACCGAGCAGCAGCTCTAGATGGCAGCAAAGGAAGGGACTTGGCGGTCAAAGAATTAGATTAACATGATGAGCTCTACTCCTGGGAGCAGGATAACATGGGAACTTAAAAATAAGTACTGTAAAATTCCAGCTATCTCTGCTGTGTGTAACAGTACTTCCAGCAGGGCACAATATTAAACAGACAGTTAACAGTAATTAACAAGGAGCAGAAGGCTTTCCGTCACTCACTACACTTTGCCAGAGACTATCAAGGTGGCTTATTCTTTGTCATCAGCCAGTCCTGGGCAGCCTCAGGAGTATGAAAAAAAGTGCACTCTACCTCCGTCCACCACTCGTAGTCTCACCGGGTATGCCATAGAGTACACAAATCCTGCCTCTTTCAGCTTGCGCTTCACATGTGTAAAAGTAGCCCTCTGCTTTTGTAGATCCACCGAGAAGTCAAGACACCACTGAACTTTCAAATTGAATTTGTCCCTTTTGCCTCGCCTTTCTGAGCACCAGGTCCTGGTCCTTACAGTTCAGCATTCTGGCTAGTAATGGCTGCGGTGGTGGCCAGGGAGCGGGGGCTGTGCCGGTACGCGATGGGCATGCTCCACTGCAAAGGCCGGAGAAAAGGCGGCATCTGGGAAGGTGGATTGCAGCCAACTTTCAAAAAATTCCCCTGGATTCTGGCCCTCAGCCCTCTCTGAGAGACCTATTATCCTCAGGTTGTTCCTGCGCAACCTATTTTCGAGATCATCTGCCTTCTGGCACCAGAAGGAGATCTGCTTTTCCGTAGCTGACAGCCTGGGAGGGATAGGAGCAAAGTCATCCTCCAGGGAGGAGATCCTCCGTTCGGCCTCACACCCCCTCCCTCACTTTCTGCATATCGTGTCTGAGGAGGCCTATATCCACCTGAAGTTCATCCATCTTGCCCGTAAGAGAGGTGTCACCTGTCGCAATGGCGTGGAGCAGTTGCTTGTGGACCTGCTCCATGGTCAACTTCCCCCGCCTTCTCGGTAGTGCTCTTGGATTTAGGTGTCTCCGGCACGGATGATCCACCGCTCCTCGTGTGCGGCGGGCTGATGTTGCCATCTTGCCTGTCTGGTCGTGCAAATTCTTTAAGCCGATCCACGGCTGATGTAGAGCCGCCCTTGCTCATATCGACACCCGGGCACTCAGAGCCTGATAGAGTAGGTTTGGGAGCTGTATTCGCGGTTATTAAGCAGGATGATAACGCATTCTATCAGCGGCCGACAGAGCGCTCCCTAAGCACGTCTGGCCATGTTGGCTGTAGCCACGCCCCCCCAAGCACATTTTTTACATGCCTGCAATGCTCTTCCAGAGAAGGAGAGAAAATCTGTATGTCATCTAAATACACGATTACAAACTGGTCCAAGAAGTCCCGGAAAATATCATTCAGTAAGTGCTGGAACATTGGAGGGGCGTTGCATAATCCGAAGGGCATCACAAGGTATTCGTACTGCCTTAATCGCATGCGGAAGGCGGTTTTCCATTCATCCCCTTCGTGAATGTGGATAAGGTTGTATGCCCCACGTAAATCCAACTTGGTTAAGACGGTGGCAGTTCCTAGTCTCTGGAAGAGTTTGGGGACCAGGGGTAGCAGGTATCGGTTCTTGATGGTAATCCGATTGAGCTCCCGATAGTCAATGCAGGGCCGAAGTGAGTGGTCCTTCTCCATGAAGAAGATCCCGGCTCCTGCTGATGAGGTGTATGGTCTAATGAAGCCTTTTTCCAGATTTTCATCTAAGTATGCCTTGAGGGCGACCAATTCCACCTCAGATAAGGGAAAATCCGCCCGAACGGGACTTCAGCTCCTGGTAGGTCGTCGACTGGGCAGTTGTACGAACGGTGCGAGGGGAGGACTTCGGCTCCCTTCTTGCTGAAGATGTCCAAGAATTCATGGTAGGGTGCAGGGACGGCCAGATGGGATTCCTGATCAACGTCTGTGTCCAAGCTGAGCACGACTGCGGGATCTTCTGAGGGCTGGGGCTGAGATAGGCAGGGGTGGAGACAGGAACTCGGCATGCCCTCCCTTGGCCTGGGTGAACACTGGTGTGGTTTCCTGGGTTACCGTGCCTGATTTGATGGGTGACCCATCGGCCAATCGAACAACCATAGGATGTTCCTAGGGTCAAAGGGATATCTGGTGGTGCGCTGCGAAGGAGATGTCAATGAAGCAGCTGCATGCACCACAGTCAAGAATGCCCTGCACTGGGATAGTCCCGCTGGGAAGCTGCAAGGAGACAGAGAGCACAAGGTGAGCCTTATCATTAGGTAAATACAGGAGTCCGTCCGAGTTACTGGTGGTGCACTTGCTGGCTTTGGCGGGACGGTTTCTCACCAGATGCCTGGGACCTCGCCAATACAGACACAGGTTCTGCGACATGCGTCTTTGGCATTCCTCAGGGGTTAAAGACGGGTGGAGGAGCCCGATTTTTGCATGGGTTCCTGGTGGTCTGGTGGAGCGAAGGAGGAGGCAGCTGGACTGGGAGCTGGGAACCCTGGACATCCTCCAGGTTAGACATGCCGGTCCAGCGGATCTCTCGGCCCTGCGTTCCCGATCTGGATAACCCTGACGCGAGCCAGCTCGTCTTTGAGGGGCTCAGAGAGACACAGCCGGAACTGATGGCTAAGGGCCGCACCATTCCAGGCCGTATCAGTGCTCCATCGCCGGAATTCGGACACGTACTCCTCCGCTGGGCGGCGGCCTTGTTGGAGAGCGTGGAGGGCTGCCTCCGCTGTGGCTGCCTGGTGGGGATCTTCATATAATTTGGCCATTGCCTGGAAGAATCGGTCCAAGCTGGTGGTCTCAGGGGCCTTCTGCTCCAGAAGGCAGTGTGCCCAGGCTTGGGGTTCCTCTAGGAGGAGGGAGATCACAAGCCCCACCTTAGTGGCTTCCAGCGAGAAGGTCCGGGGCTGGAGAGCGAAGTATAGTTTGCAGGAGTTGCGGAAAACCCGGACCTTCCCTCGGTCCCCTGCAAACCGCTCGGGCATGGGCACCTTGGGCTCGTTTGGTAGAGCCACTACGGTGCATGAAGCTGATTGGCCGGGACTGGGATGGAACGTTCCTGCATTCTCCCTTCCAGGCAGTTGTATCCCTCCTGCAGGTTCTTTACAGCTTGGGTGAGACCCGTAAGGTGTGCACACAGCTCGTCCATAGGAGAGGTCCCCTGCGCAGACTCAGACATGGCTGTCCGTTACTGTCACGTACCTGGCGGATGAGTCTGACTTATGCAGGGGATCACCTCTCTTGCGGCCCTGGTTCGAGAACCCCTGGTAGTGCAGACAGGGAGCTCAAGAGCACAGGGGGGCACGAGGGTTAAGCTGGGTCACTTGGTGGTATATGAAAGTCCACTGGAGCTTGTGCGTGTGGAAGAGTGGTCGTACAGTCCGAGTTGGCAACAGGCTGGCTTATGCGGTACAGAAGGAGCAGGCAGGCGGGTGGTCAGGTGCGAGCAGGGTCGGCAACGTGCAGGCAGCAAAGGTACAGAAAGACTAGGCAGAAGAGTAATCGTAGACAGGCCAGGGTCAGGGCAGGGTGGATAGCAAAAAAGTCCAAAGGAAGCCGGGGTCACAGGAACAGGAAGTCACTCAGGAGCAAATGCTGGGAACACGGGTGGAGGAAAGTCTCTGAAAGCAGACACAGGGGTCACTGGTGTAGAATGCTATAGAATGGACAGCATCAGCTGCAGGGTGTTGCTGGCTTAAATAGGCCGTTTTGGCGCCATTGGTGCGGACAGGTGCGTGCGCGCAAAGTGCACCATGGTCCCAAATAGCGTCCATTTCCTAATAGATTCTCTTTTAGAGGTGTCTTGTTTGAGATATAGTGCAGACCACATGGGCACGTAAGAAGGTATGTGACAAACTTGGTGTGATACGTAATTAGTTTGTGTATTTTACATTCCTTTCCCATTTTATTGCTAAGGGATAAGACCTTCCTTTTATCACATGTGGATCGGCATGATATGCATCTACCACATCTAAAGAAGCCTTCTCTGTCCAAGAAATGTGAGGGGTATTTTTGGGGGGGGTCAATAACCTTTTTGGCTAAACGGTTTTTCAGGTTTGGCCCTCTCCTGTAAATGAATGTTGGTTTTCTTGGTAAAACATCCCTCAGACTTGCATCTTTTAGGAGGATGGGCCAGTGTTTGCGTATGATTTTCTTCACACTTTTGAATTGTGTATGATACCCTGATATGTACAATAGTTCAGTGGCTCTAGTTTCACGTCGTTTACTTTTAAACAATGTATCCCGTTCAAGTTTTCCTTCCATTTCCCTGGTTTTTAAGTTTTTTTTTTTTTCCCGATATCCTTTCTCGAAACTTTCAGTCATTTTTATCAGTTTGTAGTAATTAGAGAGTTTGTGACAACATCTTCTGATTCTTACAAATTGCCATTTCGATATCGCTTCCAACCGTTTGGGCTGATGACCTTTTTTTTGAGGCATAGCCATTTCCGTCCACCTCCTTTAAAAAAGGTACTGAAAGATTGCTAGAATTTGTGGCCTCCCTTAACAACAAGTATGGAATTAAACTCACTGCAAATGGGAGCAATGAAATCACCCACTTCCTTGATTTGGAGCTCTTTAAGGAGGGTGGCCATTTGCTGTCACATACCTTTTTTAACCACTTGCCGACCGCCAATCGGCAATTGACGGCGGCAAAGTGGCTCTGTAACGCGGATCGCCATCACATGACGGCGGCCGCGTGATCGCGCCTAGTGAGCGCACGCCCGTGCGCTCACTGTGTCCGGGAAGGGCCAGGGAGCGGGTGCGGCGGCTTCGATTGCCGCCGGCTACCCGCGATGGCCCCCCCGGAGCGAAGGAACGGAGGTCCGTGTATGTAAACACGGACCTCCGTTCTGTGAAGGGGGAAGGGCTGTGATCACAGCCTTCCTGTATACGAAGGCTGTGACCACTTCCCTTCCCCAGCCAGGGAAGTCCCCCCACAGTTAGAACACGCCCAGGGAACATACTTAACCCTTAGAGCGCCCCCTGCAGGTTAACCCCTTCACTGCCAATGGCATTTACACAGTAATCAGTGCATTTTTATAGCACTGATCGCTGTATAAATGCCAATGGTCCCAAAAAAGTGTCAAAATGGTCCGACATGTCCGCTGAAATATCGCAGTACCGCTAAAAATCGCAGATCGCCGCCATTAATAGTAAAAAAAAAAAAAATAAATAAAAACCCCAAAAATGAATTCTCATCATCCGTAAACGCGACCACCTTTGCGCAAACCAATCAATAAACGGCGATTGCGATTTTTTTTTTATCGCAAATATGAGGAAGAATATAAATCGGCCAAAAACGGTGAAAAAAAATGTTTTTTTTTTTTATATATATTTTTTTTTTTTTTTTTGGATTTGTATTTTAGCAAAAAGTAAGAAATTTGTTTTTTTTTTTGCAAAATTGTCGCTCTTCTTTTGTTTATAGCGGCGATCAGAAATGACGCAGAGGGGATCAAATACCACCAAAAGAAAGCTCTATTTGTGGGAAAAAAAGGACGCAAATTTCGTTTGGGTACAACATTGCACAACCGCGCCATTGTCAATTAAAGCGACGCAGCGCCGAATCGCAAAAAGGGCTCCGATCCTAAAGCTGGAAATCCTTCCGGTCCTTAAGTGGTTAAGAAGGTGGACAGAAATGGCTACGTCTCAAAAAAAAAAAAAAGAGCTGGCATCACCCCAGATGGTTGGAAGCGATACTGAAAGGGCAATTTGTAAGAATCAAAAGAAATTGTCACAAACTCTGAGTACTACAAACAAACTGATAAAATTATTGAAAGATTTTTTTTCCGTTATCCTATTAAAACCAGTTAAATGGTAAAAAATGGAAATGGAAAACTTGAAAGGGATACATTGTTTAAAAGTGAACGACGTGAAACTGGAGTCACTGAACTATTCATAGCAGAATATCATTACACAATTCAAAAGTGTGGAGAAAATCATACGCAAACAATGGCCCATCCTCCTAAAAAGATGCAAGTCTAAAGGATGTTTTAAGAAAACCAACATTCCTTTACATGAAAGTGCCAGGCCTGAGAAACTGTTTAGCCAAAAATGTTATTGACCCCCACCCCCAAAAAGACTGCTCACATTTCTTGACAGGGAAGGCTTCTTTAGATGTGGTAGATGCATATGGTGCAGATCCACACGTGGTAAAAGAAGGAAGGTCCTATCCTTTTAGCAATAAAAGGGGAAAGTAATTTAAATTAGACAAACTAATTGCATGTCACGCTAAGTTTGTCACATTCCTTTTCACGTGCCCATATGGTCTGCACTATATAGGGTGAACAAGACCCCTCTATAAGAGCATTAACGAACATGTCAATACCATTAAAAAAGGCAGCCTTAAGCACAACATCTCAACACATTTTTGGGAAAAACATATGAGGGATACGTCCGTTCTAAAATTCATAGGAATACATAGTGCTTAAGCATTGGAGAGGAAGTGACATGGTAAAACAAATATTGCGTAATGAAACTTGGTGGATACACAGGATGGACTCCTTGTTTCCATCAGGTTTAAACGTGGACATAGACTAGAAATTTGAAATGTAACCATTCAGGTCTATGTCCACCTGCATTCAATGTGTAAGAAGAAAAAAGAAAGATGAGTAAATAAAAAAACTTTCCAGAATCTGAAATCTTTTATGCAGTATCTCACAAAAGTAAGTACACCCCTCACATTTTTGTTAATATTTTATATCTTTTCATGTGACAACACTGAAGAAATTACACTTTGCTACAATGTAAAGTAATGAGTGTACAGCATGTATAACAGTGTAAATTTGCTGTCTCTACAAAATAACTCAACACGCAGCCATTAATGTCTAATCCGCTGGCAACAAAAGTGAGTACACTCCTAAGTCAAAATGTCCAAATTGGGCCCAAAGTGTCAATATTTTGCGTGGACACCATTATTTTCCAGCCCTGCTTTAACCCTCTTGGGCATGGAGTTCACCAGAGGTTCACAGGTTACTCTTCCACTCCTGCATGACAACATCACAGAGCTGGTGGATGTTGGAGACCTTGCTCTCCTCCACCTTCCGTTTGAGGATGCCCCACAGATGCTCAATAGGGTTTAGGTCTAGAGACATGCTTAGCCAATCTTCACATTTACCCTTTAGCAAGGCAGTGGTAGTCTTGAAGGTATGTTTGGGGTTGTTATCATTTTGGAGTACTGTCCTGCAGCCCAGTCTCTGAAGGTAGGCATCATGCTCTGCTTCAGTATGTCACAGTACATGTTGGCATTCATGGTTCCCTCAATGAACTGTAGCTCCCCAGTACCGGCAGCACTAATGCAGCCCTAGACCATGACACTCCCACCACCATGCTTGACTGTAGGCAAGAAACTCTTGTCTTTGTACTCCCCACCTGGTTGCCACCACACACGCTTGACACCATCTGAACCAAATAAGTTTATCTTGGTTTCATCAGACTAAGGACATGGTTCCAGTAATCCATGTCCATCTTTAGAAGAGGCTTCCTTCTGGGATGACAGCCATGCAGACCAATTTGATGCAGTGTGTGGCATATGGTCTGAGCACTGACAGGCTGACCCCCCCCCCCCCTCCACTTCAACCTCTGCAGCAATGCTGGCAGCACTAATACATCTATTTCCCAAAGACACCCTCTGGATATGGCGCTGAGCATGTGCACTCCACTTCTTTGACCATGGCGAGGCCAGTTCTGAGTGGAACCTGTCTTGTTAAATCTCTGGGAAAACGGCTACTTGGACCCAAGTCGGGCGGCTCCACTTTTCCAGGCATGTGCCATGGTCTCCGGTGGCCATATTTTTGGGGCCCAGAGACACCGGAACATGCACCTTGAGGTTGTGGTGGCCATCTTGGATAAGGGAAAAGGCTTCCCTATAATGACACCACCCTCCTGAATAGGAGGATGAACGGAGGGAGGGGGGAGGCTTAGGGAGAAGGTGTACACACAACAAAAAATATGGAAACCCAACCCGGATCCACTACAAATGAGCCTCAGCTGTACACAGAAATGTTGTCCCGAAGCACTAATTAGGCATAGTTTGCTGAATCGCTGGGTGGCAGGAAGTCACCCCAGTGCAGACCAATGACCAAAACAATCAAAAAAAGAAAAAACCGGATGGGGGGGGAATAACCCCCAAAGAACCAATCGGAAAAAGGGGCCAAAGGAGCACAAACAGCAAGAAACAACCATATGAAAAAAGGTTATGTTTATTAATGGGCAAAAATATTCAAGGAACAACCGACAAAAATACACATGGGATCAGAGAAGAACTTAAACCAAGATAAAATAATTAAAAAGACAACGTTGTCTAAGACAGGGAGGGGAATAGCAGCTGCTCACACATCTCAAACAACATGAAACCCAGGCACACTCATTCATAAATGACCAACAGGTAGTCTCATAGAATGGTATGGTGCTATCCAGGTGGTTGGATGTGGCCAGACTGGGAAGGTTGGAATTATTAGATATTAGTCAATGTTGCAGAATGGCAGATGACGAAAGCCCAAGTTAATCACGTATAGCAGGGATGGTGGGACTCTCCACAGAAAAATGGACAGGGTGGCCCGGTGAGCTAACACATGGAAAATGCTGCATGGGTGCCATCAAATAAAAAGGAGACAGGTGTAATCTCTGTGACGTGGGAGGGGAGCCAGGAAGGGCGGAAGTAACCTTTTGATGATGGCCCGCGATCAGGTGACCAGGTTCGTGATTAGCCCTGTCGGCTGATGGACGCACGATCGTTTGGACTTGTCCGAATTTTCCCAGGAAAGACTTGCCAGTGCCTGCCGCTGATTGATGTCATCTCCATTGTGGGACTTCTCAGGAGCAAAGCTCTAAAGTCACGTTCGGTCGGTGAGGCAATTCCTTTTTCAGACTTTCCTATGTTGTGCTCTCCATGATTTAAAGTGATGCCTTTAGGGTATGTCTATTTGAAGTGAATTGAGCTGCTGGATCTGAGCTGCCGGTCTGCTGTGTCACCTATGTTGTGGCCAATCTATGAGATTACGCCTGTCTCCTTTTTATTTGATGGCACCCATGCAGCATTTTCCATGTGTTAGCTCACCGGGCCACCCTGTCCATTTTTCTGTGGAGAGTCCCACCATCCCTGCTATACGTGATTAACTTGGGCTTTCGTCATCTGCCATTCTGCAACATTGACTGTAATATCTAATACTTCCAACCTTCCCAGTCTGGACACATCCAACCACCTGGATAGCACTATACCATTCTATGAGACTATGTATTTTTGTCAGTTGTTCCTTGAATATTTTTGTCCATTAATAAACATAACCTTTTTTCGTATGGTTGTTTCTTGCTGTTTGTGCTCCTTTTGGCCCCTTTTTCCGATGGGTTATTCCCCCTCCATCCGTTTTTTTTTTTTTTTTTTTTTTTTTTTATTTTTTTTTTTTTGGGAGAAGGTGACCTATTTAAAGGGCAGGCAGATTTAAATTATGGATGCCACTCGATTTAGGCATCTAGTTAGGCGGAAAGAGCAGACAAGTCCAGGTAAGTGGAGGGGGGGATGTAGACGTGTGGGGATGTCGCGGAGGGACTGGAAGAGAGATTGGTTTTCCCAGACTCCTCTTAAAAAAAAAAAAAAAAAAAAAAAGGTGGTGTGTGTGTGTAGATGGGTAGGTAGATGTATATACCAGTTTGTGTCAACTGGTGTGCATGAGATATTATATATATATATATATATATATATATATATATATATATATATATATATATATATATAATCTGGTTTGACTGGCTATTAAAGGTAACCATCCTCACCTGTGATCTGTTTGTAATTGGTGTGTGTGTGTGCATAAAAGGTCAATGAGTTTCTGGACTCCTGACAGACCCTTGCATCTTTCATCCAGTGCTGCACTGACATTTCTGGATTCTGCGTCATGGGGAAAGCAAAATAATTGTCAAAGGATCTGCGGAAAAGGTAGTTGAACTGTATAAAACCGGAAAAGGATATAAAAAGATATCCAAGGAATTGAGAGTGCCAATCAGCAGTGTTCAAACTCTAATCAAGAATTGGAAAATGAGGGGTTCTGTTTGAAACCAAACCAGTCAGGTAGACCAACTAAAATTCCAGCCACAACTGTCAGGAAACTTGTTCGGGATGCAAAGAAAAACCCACAGATAACTTCAGGACTCTCTGAAAACATGCGGTGCGGGTTTTTGAGATGCACAATAAGGAGGCACTTGAAGAAAGATGAGCTGCATGGTCGAATCACCAGAAGAAAACCATTACTGCACTAATGCCACAAAGTATCCCGCTTACAATCTGCCAAACAGCGCAGAGACCAGCTTCAAACCTTCTGGCACAAAGTCATTGAGTGATGAGACCAAAATTGAGCTTTTTGGCCACAACCATAAAGCCTACATTTGGAGAGGAGTCAACAAGGCCTGTGAAACACAGGGGTGGATCGCTGATGTTTTGGGGATGTGTGAGCTACAAAGGCACAGGAAATTTCAAAATTGATGGCAAGATGAATGCAGTATGTTATCAAAAAATACTGGAGGAACATTTGCATTCATCAGCCAGGAAGCTGTGCTTGGAACGTCCTTGGACATTCCAACATGACAATGATCCAAAACACAAGGCCAAGTTGAACTGTCATTGGCTACAGCAGAATAAAGTGAAGGCTCTGGAGTGGGCATCTGAGTCTCCTGACCCCAATATCATTAAACTGCCCTTTTTGAGATCTCTGGGGAGATCTCAAACGGGCAGTTCATGAAGACAGCCCAAGAATTTCCAGGAACTGGAGGCTTTTTGCCAAGAGGAATGGGCAGCTTTACCATCTGAGAGGATAAAGAGCCTCATCCACAAATACCACAAAAGACTTCAAGCTGTCTTTGATGTTAAAGGGGGCAATACACGGTTAAGAACTGGGGTATGTAAACTTTTGATCAGGGTCATTTGGGTAGTTTCTTTTGTCATTATAATTTAAAAAGAGTAAACACAGTTGACTGATAATAAATGGCTTCAGCCAAACACTAACCATGAGTGAAAGAAGTTTTTTTTGTGTTCTCATTCATATTCTCTGAAACACGGGCAACAAATCATAAATTCCTCCAGGGTATGTAAACTTATGAGCACGTGTGTGTGTATGTATGCATATATGTATGTATGTATATATATATATATATATCTCTATATATATATATAT